>CM059818.1:51834989-51897489 GCA_030435695.1 Brachymystax lenok tsinlingensis
GACATCCTGGTATTAGTACTGAGGGTACACTAGACATCCTGGTATTAGTACTGAGGGTATACTAGACATCCTGGTATTAGTACTGAGGGTATACTAGACATCCTGGTATTAGTACTGAGGGTATACTAGACATCCTGGTATTAGTACTGAGGGTATACTAGACATCCTGATATTAGTACTGAGGGTATACTAGACATCCTGGTATTAGTACTGAGGGTATAATAGACATCCTGGTATTAGTACTGAGGGTATACTAGACATCCTGGTATTAGTACTGAGGGTATACTAGACATCCTGGTATTAGTACTGAGGGTATACTAGACATCCTGGTATTAGTACTGAGGGTATAATAGACATCCTGGTATTAGTACTGAGGGTATACTAGACATCCTGGTATTAGTACTGAGGGTATACTAGACATCCTGGTATTAGTACTGAGGGTATACTAGACATCCTGGTATTAGTACTGAGGGTACACTAGACATCCTGGTATTAGTACTGAGGGTATACTAGACATCCTGGTATTAGTACTGAGGGTATACTAGACATCCTGGTATTAGTACTGAGGGTATACTAGACATCCTGGTATTAGTACTGAGGGTACACTAGACATCCTGGTATTAGTACTGAGGGTATACTAGACATCCTGGTATTAGTACTGAGGGTATACTAGACATCCTGGTATTAGTACTGAGGGTATACTAGACATCCTGGTATTAGTACTGAGGGTATACTAGACATCCTGGTATTAGTACTGAGGGTATACTAGACATCCTGGTATTAGTACTGAGGGTATAATAGACATCCTGGTATTAGTACTGAGGGTATACTAGACATCCTGGTATTAGTACTGAGGGTATACTAGACATCCTGGTATTAGTACTGAGGGTATACTAGACATCCTGGTATTAGTACTGAGGGTACACTAGACATCCTGGTATTAGTACTGAGGGTATACTAGACATCCTGGTATTAGTACTGAGGGTATACTAGACATCCTGGTATTAGTACTGAGGGTATACTAGACATCCTGGTATTAGTACTGAGGGTACACTAGACATCCTGGTATTAGTACTGAGGGTATACTAGACATCCTGGTATTAGTACTGAGGGTATACTAGACATCCTGGTATTAGTACTGAGGGTATACTAGACATCCTGGTATTAGTACTGAGGGTATACTAGACATCCTGGTATTAGTACTGAGGGTATACTAGACATCCTGGTATTAGTACTGAGGGTACAGGATGAATACACATTATTAACACATTCATTCGATACATGAGGAGGGACTGTGTGTGTGTGTGTTTGTGTGTGCATGCATTGGTGCTTTTGGGCGACGTGAGTGTGATGGGGCTGTGTAGGTGTGTGTGTGTGTGTGTGTGTGTGTGTGTGTGTGTGTGTGTGTGTGTGTGTGTGTGTGTGTGAGGTAGATAGATACCTCTAGGACTGCCACCCCGACACAGATTCCAAGAATAACTCCACAGTTCTCCAACAGCCAGCCCTCCACACTATGCATGCAGCCCTGTAGAGAGAGAGAGAGAGAGAGAGAGAGACAGAGAAAGAGACAGCGAGAGAGAAAGAGAGAGAGAGACAGAGACAGAGAGAGAGAGAGAGAGAGAGAGAGAGAGAGAGAGAGAGGGAGATATTGTTATTTAGAAAAACTATTAAATAAAAACATTCAGCTAATAAACAGTACCAGTTAAAGGTTTGGACACACCTACTTATTCAAGGGTCTTTCTTTATTTTTTTACTATTTTCTACATTGTAGAATAATAGTGAAGACATCAACACTATGAAATAACACACATGGAATCATGTAGTAACCCAAAAATGTTGCCTTGATGACAGCTTTGCACACTATTGGCATTCTCTCAACCAGCTTCATGAGGTAGTCACCTGGAATGCAAGTTAATTTGTGGAATTTCGTTCTTTCTTAATGCGTTTGAGCCAATCAGTTGTGTTGTGACAAGGTAGGGTTGGTATACAGAAGATCGCCCTATTTGGTAAAAGACCAAGTCCATATTATGGCAAGAACCGCTCAAATAAGCAAAGAGAAATGACAGTCCATCATTACTTTAAGACATGAAGGTCAGTGAATACAGAAAATGTCAAGAACTTTAAACGTTTCTTCAAGTGTAGTCGCAAAAACCATCAAGTGCTATGATGAAACTGGCTCTCATGAGGACCGCCACAGGAAAGGAAGACCCAGAGTTACCTCTGCTGCAGAGGATAAGTTCATTAGAGTTACCAGCCTCAGAAATTGTAGCTAAAAAAAATGCTTCACAGAGTTCAAGTAACAGACACATCTCAACCTCAACTGTTCAGAGGAGACTGCGTGAATCAGGCCTTCGTGGTCAAATTGCTGCAAAGAAACCGCTACTAAAGGACACCAATAAGAAGAAGAGACTTGCTTGGGCCAAGAAACACGAGCAATGTATATTAGACTGGTGGAAATCTGCCCTTTGGTCTGATGAGTCCAAATTAGAGATTTTTGCAAACAACCGTCGTGTCTCTGTGAGACGCAGAGTAGGTGAACGGATGATCTCTGCATGTGTGGTTCCCACCGTGAAGCATGGAGGAGGAGGTGTGATGGTGCTTTGCTGGTGACACTGTCAGTGATTTATTTAGAGTTCAAGGCACACTTAACCAGCATGGCTACCACAGCATTCTGCAGCGATGCACCGTCCCCATCTGGTTTACGCTTCGCAGTACTATCAGGACAAGAGTGTGTAAAGGTGTCATCAAGGCAAACGGTGGCTACTTTGAAGAATCTCAAAAATAAAATATATTTTGATTTATTTAACACTTTTTTGGTTACTACGTGATTCCATTTGTGTTATTTCATAGTTTTGATGTCTTCACTATTATTCTACAATGTAGAAAATAGTAAAAAATAAAGAAAAACCTTTGAATGAGTAGGTGTGTCCCAAAATAAATCTGTACAAATATAAAGAAATGACAAAGTAAAAACCTGTCAGAATGCTAAATGCCAAGTTCCTGTCCTCGTTCACTTTTAGAGGAGAGAGGGAGAGAAAGAGAGAGAGAGAGAGAGGGGAGGAGAGGAGTGCAGAAAAAGAGATGAACGAGTGTTTGTGTGTGTGTGTTGTCTTTGGCCAGGCCTGTAGAGGGAGAATAACAACCAGTGGCTGTCTGGACAGAGAGAGAGAGAACAGAACCCACAGAAAAAAAAATCTCTCTATTAAAACAGTCATCTGCCCAAAAGGGAAACATGGGAGACATTCATGGGCCCTCTGCTGTGTGAATAAAGGCTTTTACTCAATACAAACACAGGATCTGGAGTGGAGAGACAGTGAGCAGCTGGCAACATACAGTAGCACTGCAGAGGGATTCAGTACTGTTGTAACCCTGAACTGGTGCTGTTGTAACCCTGAACTGGTGCTGTTGTAACCCTGAACTGGTGCTGTTAAACCCTGAGCTGGTGCTGTTGTAACCCTGAACTGGTGCTGTTGTAACCCTGAACTGGTGCTGTTGTAACTCTGAACTGGTGCTGTTGTAACCCTGAACTGGTGCTGTTGTAACCCTGGTGCTGTTGTAACCCTGAACTGGTACTGTTGTAACCCTGAACTGGTGCTGTTGTAACTCTGAACTGGTGCTGTTGTAACCCTGAACTGGTGCTGTTGTAACCCTGAACTGGTGCTGTTGTAACCCTGGTGCTGTTGTAACCCTGAACTGGTGCTGTTGTAACCCTGAACTGGTGCTGTTGTAACTCTGACCTGATGCTGTTGTAACCCTGAACTGGTACTGTTGTAACCCTGAACTGGTGCTGTTGTAACCCTGAACTGGTGCTGTTGTAACCCTGAACTGGTGCTGTTGTAACCCTGAACTTGTACTGTTGTAACCCTGAACTGGTGCTGTTGTAACCCTGAACTGGTGCTGTTGTAACCCTGAACTGGTGCTGTTGTAACCCTGAACTGGTGCTGTTGTCATACTGAATTACAACCACAAAATGACATCATTAAGATGTCATGTGATACATTTTCCCCACTGAGATAGCTCTGGTTCTAAACCCAATACACCTGTCCACCGCCCTGGCCGTTTACAAACCCATACGACACTTACTACTAGAACCAGAAGTATGTCAGGGCTACTGTCCCCGGTTTAGTTTACAGGCACGTCGGTGGAGAGGTGTTCACACAGCCCAGGTCTCCTGAATATCTCTCTCTTCCCCCCTCCATACAATTTCATAGACTGGCGGATCTGCAGACACATAGCCTAGTCCCCTTAATGTCTGTCCCTTCCAATCTCTCTCCCTCTCCTCGTACCATTTCATAGATAGGCAGATCAGTAGAGCCCAGACTCCTTGACATACCGTTTTGTATACTGGCACGTCAGCAGACAAGTGTTCGCAGAGCCCAGTCTCATTCATGTCTGTTCCAGGCAGGGTTTCATTCCGACAAGAGCAGGGGTACAGGACGCCAGAACTGTTCTTGATCCACACATTCTCCAACCAGTTACTTGGACCCATCCAACCACAACACTTCATCTGGAGGAATTGGGCAGAAAGAAAGAACAAAAGAAAGAGAGAGAGAGAGAGACAGCGAGAGAGAGAGAGACAGCGAGAGAGAGAGAGAGAGAGAGAGAGAGAGAGAGAGAGAGAGAGAGACAGCGAGAGAGAGAGAGACAGCGAGAGAGAGAGAGAGAGAGAGAGAGAGAGAGAGAGAGAGAGAGAGAGAGAGAGAGAGAGAGAGAGAGAGAGAGAGAGAGAGAGAGAGAGAGAGAGAGAGAGAGAGAGAGAGAGAATGATTGATATGAAACAGTCCAATTCCTTGCTGAAATAGACAGTGTTCAAACAGCATGTGAAACCCAACAGGCCTTGGCTGATGCTCTCAGGAACACTATGGGGTGGGGCTTGGATATGGATAAACAGTGCAATGAGAGGTGCTTGTGTTTTTAGACAGTTAAAAGCACAGTGATAACCACTGAACTAAAATATAAATGTCGAATCAAGCCCGAAAACTAAGGCAGGTCCAGCTACTTACCGTACTCTGTATGTAGTCCCAGGACTGTTCTGTGGTCCTGTTCTGACCCGTGTAGTTGACCAGCATCCCCTTGACGATGGTGGACATCTCCTGCTGCAGCTGGGGAACAGACAGGCAAGAATGATATCCATCCTACAGCTGCATCCTTCACTTTGTGAATATGAGCGCGGGTTGGTCTGACACACTCATAAGATCAGATATGTTGGCAAAGACAAGGGGAGACATAAGACATAATAACGAACAATTATAATAAAGAGGAGGGGAAGAGGGGAGGGGAAGGGAGAGGAGAAAAGGGGAGGGGAAGAGAGGAGAAGAGGGGGAGGGAAAGAGGGGGAGGAGAACAGGAGAGAAGAGGAGGAGGGGAGAAGACAAAAGGGGAGGAGAGATGAGGAGAAGAGGGGAGAGGAGGAGGAGAAGAGGGGGGAGGAGGAGGAGAAGAGGGGGGAGGAAAGGGGAGGGGCTAAAACAATGACAGTGAGGGAGGGGAGGTAGCCTCACCCTGTTCTGTCACTGTGAAAGTGTGACACCATACCCTGTCGTAAACCCCAAACACAGACAGCAAGTCTGGACCAGGATCAAACACACAAACACACGAAAGGCAGATATCCTGGATTATGGGTTTGTAGTAGATCATGGGAACAGTTGTATTGGTGTTAGAGGAACAGTTGTATTGGTGTTAGAGGAACAGTTGTATTGGTGCTAGAGAGGAACAGTTGTATTGGTGTTAGAGGAACAGTTGTATTGGTGTTAGAGGAACAGTTGTATTGGTGCTAGAGAGGAACAGTTGTATTGGTGCTAGAGAGGAACAGTTGTATTGGTGCTAGAGAGGAACAGTTGTATTGGTGTTAGAGAGGAACAGTTGTATCGGTGCTAGAGGAACAGTTGTATTGGTGTTAGAGAGGAACAGTTGTATTGGTGCTAGAGGAACAGTTGTATTGGTGTTAGAGAGGAACAGTTGTATCGGTGTTAGAGAGGAACAGTTGTATTGGTGTTAGAGAGGAACAGTTGTATCGGTGCTAGAGGAACAGTTGTATTGGTGTTAGAGGAACAGTTGTATCGGTGCTAGAGAGGAACAGTTGTATTGGTGTTAGAGAGGAACAGTTGTATTGGTGTTAGAGAGGAACAGTTGTATTGGTGCTAGAGAGGAACAGTTGTATTGGTGCTAGAGAGGAACAGTTGTATTGGTGCTAGAGGAACAGTTGTATTGGTGTTAGAGAGGAACAGTTGTATTGGTGTTAGAGAGGAACAGTTGTATTGGTGTTAGAGAGGAACAGTTGTATTGGTGCTAGAGGAACAGTTGTATTGGTGTTAGAGAGGAACAGTTGTATCGGTGTTAGAGAGGAACAGTTGTATTGGTGTTAGAGAGGAACAGTTGTATCGGTGCTAGAGGAACAGTTGTATTGGTGTTAGAGGAACAGTTGTATCGGTGCTAGAGAGGAACAGTTGTATTGGTGTTAGAGAGGAACAGTTGTATTGGTGTTAGAGAGGAACAGTTGTATTGGTGCTAGAGAGGAACAGTTGTATTGGTGCTAGAGAGGAACAGTTGTATTGGTGCTAGAGGAACAGTTGTATTGGTGTTAGAGAGGAACAGTTGTATTGGTGTTAGAGAGGAACAGTTGTATTGGTGCTAGAGGAACAGTTGTATTGGTGCTAGAGAGGAACAGTTGTATCGGTGTTAGAGAGGAACAGTTGTATTGGTGCTAGAGAGGAACAGTTGTATTGGTGTTAGAGAGGAACAGTTGTATTGGTGTTAGAGAGGAACAGTTGTATCGGTGCTAGAGAGGAACAGTTGTATTGGTGTTAGAGAGGAACAGTTGTATTGGTGTTAGAGAGGAACAGTTGTATCGGTGCTAGAGAGGAACAGTTGTATTGGTGTTAGAGAGGAACAGTTGTATTGGTGTTAGAGAGGAACAGTTGTATCGGTGCTAGAGAGGAACAGTTGTATTGGTGTTAGAGAGGAACAGTTGTATTGGTGTTAGAGAGAAACAGTTGTATCGGTGCTAGAGAGGAACAGTTGTATTGGTGCTAGAGGAACAGTTGTATTGGTGCTAGAGAGGAACAGTTGTATCGGTGCTAGAGAGGAACAGTTGTATTGGTGCTAGAGGAACAGTTGTATTGGTGTTAGAGAGGAACAGTTGTATTGGTGTTAGAGAGGAACAGTTGTATTGGTGCTAGAGGAACAGTTGTATTGGTGCTAGAGAGGAACAGTTGTATCGGTGCTAGAGAGGAACAGTTGTATTGGTGCTAGAGGAACAGTTGTATTGGTGCTAGAGAGGAACAGTTGTATCGGTGCTAGAGAGGAACAGTTGTATTGGTGCTAGAGGAACAGTTGTATTGGTGCTAGAGAGGAACAGTTGTATCGGTGTTAGAGAGGAACAGTTGTATTGGTGTTAGAGAGGAACAGTTGTATCGGTGCTAGAGAGGAACAGTTGTATTGGTGTTAGAGAGGAACAGTTGTATTGGTGTTAGAGAGGAACAGTTGTATCGGTGCTAGAGAGGAACAGTTGTATTGGTGTTAGAGGAACAGTTGTATTGGTGCTAGAGAGGAACAGTTGTATCGGTGTTAGAGAGGAACAGTTGTATTGGTGTTAGAGAGGAACAGTTGTATTGGTGTTAGAGAGGAACAGTTGTATTGGTGCTAGAGAGGAACAGTTGTATTGGTGTTAGAGAGGAACAGTTGTATTGGTGCTAGAGAGGAACAGTTGTATTGGTGGTAGAGAGGAACAGTTGTATTGGTGTTAGAGAGGAACAGTTGTATTGGTGTTAGAGAGGAACAGTTGTATTGGTGCTAGAGAGGAACAGTTGTATTGGTGTTAGAGAGGAACAGTTGTATTGGTGCTAGAGAGGAACAGTTGTATCGGTGCTAGAGGAACAGTTGTATTGGTGGTAGAGAGGAACAGTTGTATCGGTGCTAGAGGAACAGTTGTATTGGTGTTAGAGAGGAACAGTTGTATCGGTGCTAGAGGAACAGTTGTATTGGTGCTAGAGAGGAACAGTTGTATTGGTGCTAGAGGAACAGTTGTATTGGTGTTAGAGAGGAACAGTTGTATTGGTGCTAGAGAGGAACAGTTGTATTGGTGCTAGAGAGACATACACCCCCCCTTCCCCTCCCACCAAAGCCTAGCCGCTAACCCTTTGAACGGGGTATGATAGTAGGTGCCAGGCGCACCAGTTTGAGTCAAGAACTGCAACGCTGCTGGGGTTTTTCACCCTCAACAGTTTCCCTGTGTGTATCAAGAATGGTCCACCGACCCAAAGGACATCCAGCCAACTTGACACAACTGTGGGAAGCATTGGAGTCAACATGGGCCAGCATGCCTGTGGAACGCTTTCGACACCTTGTAGAGTCCATGCCCCGACTAATTAAGGCCGTTCTGCAATCAAAATTATAAATATATGTACACGTTTTTTTAAAGGGCAAATTTGACGGGGCATGTGCCCCTTTGCCCATGATGCATCTGTGTGCAAATTCACTCACAGAGATGAAGAAGCATCATGCTCTCTCCCACCGTGTAAAGAAATTGACTTCAACCACAGCGCAAACACCCCCAGGTACCGGGAGACGGGACAGACAGCAGACCAGACAGTCAAACCAGCAGTGTTTCCCTGTCATCATTCACTTTGACCTATCAATAGATGGCCAGAAGATGCATCTCATTCATTCTAGTGGGAGAGGCTGGTTTTACAGGAGAGAAAAAAATCACCGCATTTTAGATAGTATAAATGGTTCCCTACACTATTCATCGCTTGTTTTGTCACATAAACTGAAATTAGGCCAAACTATTAGGATATTAGGAATCAGGACATGGCAGAGCGATTTCTGCCTATTGTGGAAAGAAGTATCTGGCTAAATAAATGAGTCTGTAAATCGGCTGTATCGCCGAACAGCCAGCGCTACGGGAAAACACTTCTGACTGACTGGCAGGCTGACAACTTTTCCATGGTTCCATCACAGGGGGGGGGATTCCCAGCAGGTCTCAGTTAGCCATAGCTGTCTAGGAAGGGCAGGAATGTTGGGTATGTCCCAGCTGTGGTGAGAGGCAAGGAAAGGGGGCAGGAGGAGGAGTGGGAGGGAGGGAGGGAGGGAGAGTGGGAAACCGGGAGGCGGTATAACTCACCCTGTCTCTCTGGAAGTAGATGAGTACGCCCGCCGTAACCTGGGCGATGAGGATAAGCAGGAGGCAGGTGAAGTACTGGGGACAGACAGATGGCATCATGGGAAAGTGCGTTTTAGAGGTTCATCATAACAGTTTTGAAACAACAAAACAGTTTTTTAGTTAGCATGACACAGCCAAAGTCATGTTCTACAGAGAACATCAGTCTCTAAAGAACATTGAACTTCTCTGATTCAACAAATTCTGTGCTCAGGTTTTGGTTGAGTATTCGGTCTTCCATTGAATGTCAGTGGAGAGACACGTCTCAGCAGGACTAGCAACTATTCCAGGGGGTTCCTCCATAGCACCCCCCGTTAACACCCTCCTTAATCCTCGCCCCCCATTCGAGCAGGGTTACCCCCCCTCACCAGCACCCGTTCTGATGGACTTCATATGGGAAATCCTCACCCTCTCTCTGTAACCCCCTCACCCCTCTCTATGTAACCCCTCACCCCCTCTCTATGTAACCCCTCACCCTCCTCACCCCTCTCTATGTAACCCCCTCACCCCCTCTCTATGTAACCCTCACCCCCTCTCTATGTAACCCCCTCACCCCTCCTCACCCCTCTATATGTAACCCTCACCCCCTCTCTATGTAACCCCCTCACATTAATAATCCACACATACTGCTGCTGTTGACGACATACGTAGTCAAACAGGAAGATGGTATTCTACTAAGAATCCAACCTCATTGGACAGGAACAGGAAGATGTTATTCTACTAAGAATCCAACCTCATTGGACAGGAACAGGAAGATGGTATTCTACTAAGAATCCAACCTCAAACGGCAGCATGAACTAGTAGTCTAGCTGTAACGCATAAGGAAGAACCTAGATGGCCCTAGATGGCCCTCGTCAACACCAGTCGAATGTGGATATCTTAGCACCAATCGCAGTACACTGCAGCAGCTCAGAGCATTGTGACACAAACATCAAAACAGACTCTACATCCTGCTCAACCTTCACAGCGTTGTGGTGCAGGAACAAGTCCCTTTGACGGCGGGGGTTCGTTTTTAGGTCGAGTGTTTTAGCAGTGTGGATGTGTGTGTTTACTCACCAGGCCCAGCAGGCAGCGTATCTCGTAGATGGCTCCTATACAGCCCAGGAAGCCCATAACCATGGAGAGAGAGCCCACAGTGATCAGAATATAGGACGCCACTTTCAGAGTGGTGGAGGACTCCTCTGTAGAGAAGATGTACATGAACAAGGGTTAACATTCAACCCTACAACATCACTCACTGAACCAGGCAGCAATATTATCCTAAACTAGACAGAACGGTTTCTGATTTTAAAGACTGACTCATTCTAGCCTACACATTTAAATTACCTGGTCAACTTTATGCAATGGCAGGTCCACGTACCATGTAACCCGTTAATTTAGTAGTAGTAACATGTCAAGTCAAGCAACGCGATCTA
The DNA here is from genome assembly GCA_030435695.1 of Brachymystax lenok tsinlingensis. Taxonomy (NCBI): domain Eukaryota; kingdom Metazoa; phylum Chordata; class Actinopteri; order Salmoniformes; family Salmonidae; genus Brachymystax; species Brachymystax lenok. Next base: position 51,845,562 of record CM059818.1, read on the forward strand.
CCACGGAGCCGATTCCAAAAACAATTCAAGCATTGTTCTCTAGTTATAACAGCCCACCAGAGACCAGAGAGAGTAAGGCTGGAGCAGAGGAATGGATAGGAGACGGGGGGTAAGATGGATAGATTCCCTTGGCTGAGGGTAAGCTCCAGAGAGGCGCTGTCTCTGTCTGGAATGAAGCCTGGCACGGAGCTCTGGGGCTGGGACACGGTTCCAATTCACTCTGGGTCTGAGGTCAGAGAGAACCAGAGAGGCGCCGTCTCTGTCCGGAATGAAGCCTGACACGGAGCTCTGGGGCTGGGACACGGTTCCATAATACTTACGGTGTCAAATCAACCAGACACGTTGCTCCACAGATAAAACATAAAGCATTCAAAGCATTGGCTCACAGTGCACAATGATGTATTTAACATCCTAAAGACAACTACAATATTCTTGGCATCTCATAAACAGTGGTCGTATAGATTACAATAAGGGACGTTGAACAATCGCAGTGAAACCATACAAAGTCAAAGTCAAAGTCACCATTATTAGTCAGTTGTACAACCGAATGCCTTCAACTGAAATGTGTCTTCCGCATTTAACCCAACCCCTCTGAATCAGAGAGGTGCAGGGGGCTGCCTTTAATCGACATCCACGTCTTCGGCGGCCGGGGAACAGTGGGTTAACTGCCTTGTTCAGGGGCAGAACGACAGATTTTTACCTTGTCAGCTCGGGGATTCGAACTTGCAACAACACTAAAGTGAGCGTATGTCCTGTACCAGTCAAGAGTTTGGAAAGACCTAGTCCTTCAAGGGTTTTTCTTTATTTTTACTATTTTCTACATTGTAGAATAATACTGAAGACATCAAAACTATGAAATAACACATGGAATCATGCAGAAAAACCCATAAAAAGTGTTAAACAAAATCAAAATACATTTTATATTTGAGATTCTTCAAAGTAGCCACTCTTTGCCTGGTTCTATATACAGTTGAAGTCGGAAGTTTACATACACTTAGGTTGGAGTCATTAAAACTTGTTTTTCAATCACTCCACAAATTTCTTGTTAACAAACTATAGTTTTGGCAAGTCGGTTAGGACATCTACTTTGTGCATGACACAAGTAATTTTTCCAACAATTGTTTACAGACAGATTATTTCACTTATAATTCACTGTATCACAATTCCAGTGGGTCAGAAGTTTACATACACTAAGTTGACTGTGCCTTTAAACAGCTTGGGAAATTCCAGAAAATGTCATAGCTTTAGAAGCTTCTGATAGGCTTATTGACATAATTTGAGTCAATTGGAGGTGTACCTGTGGATGTATTTCAAGGCCTACCTTCAAACTCAGTGCCTCTTTCCTTGACATCATGGGAAAATCTAAAGAACTCAGAAAACAAATTGTAGACCTCCACAAGTCTGGTTCATCCTTGGGAGCAATTTCCAAACGCCTGAAAGTACCACGTACTTCTGTACAAACAATAGTACGCAAGTATAAACACCATGGGACCACGCAGCCGTCATACCGCTCAGGAAGGACAAGCGTTCTGTCTCCTAGAGATGAATGTACTTTGGTGCAAAAAGTGCAAATCAATCCCAGGACCTTGTGAAGATGCTGGACGAAAACAGGTACAAAAGTATCTATATCCACAGTAAAACGAGACTATATCGACATAACCTGAAAGGCCGCTCAGCAAGGAAGAAGCCACTGCTCCAAAACCGCCATGAAAAAGCCAGACTACGGTTTGCAACTGCACATGGGGACAAAGATCGTACTTTTTGGAGAAATGTATTTTGGTCTGATGAAACAAAAATAGAACTGTTTGGCCATAATGACCATCATTATGTTTGGAGGAAAAAGGGGGAGGCTTGCAAGCTCAAAGAACACCATCCCAACCGTGAAGCACGGCGGTGGCAGCATCATGTTGTGGGGGTGCTTTGCTGCAGGAGGGACTGGTGCACTTCACAAAATAGATGGCATGAGGCAGGAAAATGATGTGGATATATTAAAGAAACATCTCAAGACATCAGTCAGGAAGTTAAACCTTGGTCGCAAATGGGTCTTCCAAATTGACAATGACCCTAAGCATACTTCCAAAGTTGTGGCAAAATGGCTTAAGGGCAACAAGGTCAAGGTATTGGAGTGGCCATCACAAAGCCCTGACCTCAATCCTATAGAAAATTTGTGGGCAGAACTGAAAAAGCGTATGCGAGCAAGGAAGCCTACAAACGTGACTCAGTTACACCAGCTCTGTCAGGAGGAATGGGCCAAAATTCACTCAACTTATTGTGGGAAGCTTGTGGAAGGCTACCCGAAACATTGACCCAAGTTAAATAAATAAAAGCTGAAATAAATCATTCTCTCTACTATTATTCTGACATTTCACATTCTTAAAATAAAGTGGTGATCCTAACTGACCTAAGACAGGGAATATTTACTAGGATTAAATGTCAGGAATTGTGAAAAACAGAGATTGAATGTATTTGGCTAAAGTGTATGTAAACTTCAGACTTATAACTGTATAATCTAGATGACCTGGTTCTATATAGGTCTATATCCACACATATAACCTAGATGACCTGGTTCTATATAGGTCTATATCCACACATATAACCTAGATGCATACATACGTCAGTGGTTAGAGAATAATGAGAAGGCCTGGGTCTCCCAGGGAGGGTCTAGCCATGCCTACTACTAAGTACAGGACACCTCATTTAGACTGGCTCTATGTGGCTGACAACTATCATTTATGGAGGTGTAACACACACACCGATCTATATCCAGTCAGAGTGTGTGTGTGTGTGTGTGTGTGTGTGTGTGTGTGTGTGTGTGTGTGTGTGTGTGTGTGTGTGGCGTGTGTGTGTGCGCGTGTGTGTTAGAGGTAATTTGCGTCAGGGTATATGCAGCAGTTTGGGCCGCCTGGCTCGTTGCGAACTGTGTGAAGACCATTTTTTCCTAACAAAGACCGTAACTAATTTGCCAGAATTTTACATAATTATGACATAACATTGAAGGTTGTGCAATGTAACAGCAATATTTATGGTTGTCACCCAGTCAATAAAATACGGAACGGTTCCGTATTTCACTGAAAGAATAAATGTTTTGTTTTCGAAATTATAGTTTCCAGATTTGACAATATTATTGACCTAAGGCTCGTATTTCTGTGTGTTTATTATATTATAATTAAGTCTATGATTTGATATTTGATAGAGCAGTCTGACTGAGCAGTGGTAGGCAGTAGCAGGCTCGAAAGGATTCATTCAAACAGCACGTTACTGCGTTTTCCAGCAGCTCTTCGCAATGCTTGAAGCACAGCGCTGTTTATGACTTCAAGCCTATCAACTCCCTAGATCAGGCTGGCAATACTATAGTGCCTATAAGAACATCCAATAGTCAAAGGCATGTGAAACACAAATGGTATAGAGAGAAATAGTCCTATAATAACTACAACCTAAAACTTCTTAATTGGGAATATTGAAGACTCATGTTAAAAGGAACCACCAGCTTTCATATGTTCTCATGTTCTGAGCAAGGAACTTAAACGTTAGCTTTTTTACATGGCACATATTACACTTTTACTTTCTTCTCCAACACTGTATTTTTGCATTATTTAAACCAAATTGAACATGTTTCATTATTTATTTGAGACTAAATGTATTTTATTTATGTACTATACTAAGTTAAAATAAAAGTGTACATTCAGTATTGTTGTAATTGTCATTATTACAAATATATATATATAACAAAATCGGCCAATTAATCTGTATCAGCTTTTTTTGGTCCTCCAATAATCGGTATCGGCGTTGACAAATCATAATCGGTTGACCGGTAGTGTGTGTACACATGAAGAGCTAGTTGCAGAAGAGCTAGTTGCAGAAGGGCTAGTTGCAGAAGAGCTAGTTGCAGAAGAGCTAGTTACAGAAGAGCTAGATACAGAAGCTAGTTACAGAAAGGATAGTTACAGAAAGGATAGTTACAGAAGGGCTAACTACAGAAGGGCTAGCAACAGATGCCCTACTTGCAGAAGAGCTAGTAACAGAAGAGCTGGTAACATAAGAGCTACTTGCAGAAGAGCTAGTTACAGAAGAGCTAGTTACAGAAGAGCTAGTTACCAAAGAGCTAGTAACAGAAGCGCTACTTACCGAAGAGCTAGTTACAGAAGTGCTAGTTACCGAAGAGCTAGTTACAGAAGCGCTAGTTACAGAATAGCTAGTAACAGAAGCGCTACTTACCAATGAGTTAATTACCAAAGAGCTAGTTACCGAAGAGCTAGTTACCGAAGAGCTAGTAACAGAAGCGCTAGTTACAGAAGAGCTAGTTCCAGAAGAGATAGTTACAGAAGAGCTAGTAACAAAAGAGCTAGTAACACTTACCGAAGAGCTAGTAACAGAAGCACTACTTACCGAAGAGTTAGTTACCGAAGGGCTAGTGAATGAAGACCTAATAACAAAAGAGCTAGTAACAGAAGAGATAGTTACAGAAGAGCTAGTTACAGAAGAGCTAGTTACAAAAGAGCTAGATACAAAAGAGCTAGATACAGAAGAGCTAGTTACCGAAGAGCTAGTTACCGAAGAGCTAGATACAGAAGAGCTAGTTACCGAAGAGCTAGTTACCGAAGAGCTAGTTACCGAAGAGCTAGTTACAGAAGAGCTAGTTACAGAAGAGCTATATACAGAAGAGATAGTTACAGAAGACCTAGTAACAGAAGAGCTAGTAAGAGAAGAGCTAGTTACAGAAGTGCTAATAACAGAATAGCTAGTAACAGAAGAGCTAGATACAAAAGAGCTAGTTACCGAAGAGCTAGTTACAGAAGAGCTAGTTACAGAAGAGCTAGATACAGAAGAGCTAGATACATAAGAGCTAATTACAGAAGAGCTAGTTACAGAAGAGCTAGTAACAGAAGAGCTAGTAACAGAAGAGCTAGTTACAGAAGAGCTAGTAACAGAAGAGCTAGTAACAGAAGAGCTAGTTACCGAAGAGCTAGTTACAGAAGTGCTAGATACAGAAGAGCTAGTAACAGAAGAGCTAGTTACCGAAGAGCTAGTTACCGAAGAGCTAGTTACAGAAGAGCTAGTTACAAAAAGCTAGTAACAAAAGAGCTTGTAACAGAAGAGCTTGTTACAGAAGAGCTAGTAACAGAAGAGCTAGTTACAGAAGAGCTAGTTACAGAAGAGCTAGTAACAGAAGAGCTAGTAACAGAAGAGCTAGTTACAGAAGAGCTTGTAACAGAAGAACTAATAACAGAAGAGCTAGTTACAAAAGAGCTAGTTACAGAAGAGCTAGTAACAGAAGAGCGTTTTACAGAATAGCTTGTTACAGAAGAACTAATAACAGAAGAGCTAGTTACAGAAGAGCTAGTTACAGAAGAGCTAGTTACAGAAGAGCTAGTAACAGAAGAGCGTTTTACAGAATAGCTTGTTACAGAAGAGCTTGTAACAGAAGCGCTAGTTACAGAAGAGCTAGTTACAGAAGAGCTAGTTACCGAAGAGCTAGTTACAGAAGAGATAGTTACAGAAGAGCTAATAACAGAATAGCTAGTTACAGCAGAGCTAATAACAGAAGTGCTATATACATAAGTGCTATATACATAAGTGCTATATACATAAGAGCTAGTTACAGAAGAGCTAGTTACAGAAGAGCTAGTTACAGAAGAGCTAGTAACAGAAGAACTAGTTACAGAAGGGCTAGTTACAGAAGAGCTAGTTACAGAAGAGCTAGTTACAGAAGAGCTTGTTACAGAAGAGCTAGTTACAGAAGAGCTAGTTACAGAAGAGCTAGTTACAGAAGAGCTAGTAACAGAAGAACTAGTTACAGAAGGGCTAGTTACAGAAGAGCTAGTTACATAGTTACAGAAGAGCTAGTTACAGAAGAGCTTGTTACAGAAGAGCTAGTTACAGAAGAGCTAGTTACAGGGTTCCTGTGAAAGAGATGTCACACAAAGAACATAGATGTAAGCTACACGTGTCCTACAGCAGCCTCTCACCACAAAACACAGAGAGAGGGGAACACTTGTTCTGAACACTTGTGAATCTGTCCTGTAGGACTCAAAGCATGTGAAGTAAGGGCTGAGATCAGCCCCAATACTTCCTTGACAAAGGTTGTTGGCGACAGAAAACGTAGCAAACAAAAATAAAACACTGAAACGTGCAAGGATGCAGACTTTCTTTTCACAGGTCGTTACATTCTAAAAAGGAGGACGTTTTCAAAGCCTTGAGATGAGTTAAACTATTTCTCAGAATGCACATCTGTGTCGCAGTGCTTCAGAAGCAGACGCGACACTACTCTGTGTGGAATCTCTAGTGGTTATGTAGTCAGCGTGTGTTTTTTTGGTCCGTCTTGTACCGTGGCACACGTTTCCATGGCAAAGTCTTCCTTCCATTGGAACTTCAGAAAAAGTTCTTCTGGTGGTTTCCACGGAAACGTCCATTTCAAAAAAAAAAAAAAAAGAGACAGTTCAGAGGTTTTGGTTCCAAATGGCACACTATTCACTAGGGCTCTAAAATGGTCTCTTTAAATAGACGTTTCGGTGAGTTCTACTGCCCTTTAAGACAGCAGTTCACACCTACAGGGTTAGCAAATGTAGAACTGCATAAACATTTCTAAATTTCCATGTATTTAGTCTGTATACAGAGAAACAAAACGAAAGTTTTTCGAAATTAAAACACAGCGACTTCGACATCGAACTCAAATTCAACCTGTAAGACGGATCTAATAATGTCACGTTTCCAACTTTAGTGTGAGAGTGTAAACTGAAAAAAGCTTTCTACGACCTACACTTCTTATCACAGCGTATTTTCACACTGTGTTTTGGCATTAATCATCTGTAATAGCACTCCCTAACTAAGGCCAAGGTCTTTTGTTAAATTTATACACAACCAAGCTTTGTTTTGGCTGATGATGAACTCCGTGTTTCTTGTCACTATGGTGAACTACTAACAGTGTGGCTTTTAGAGAGAACATTCGGTGTGGGCTGAGACCAGACGGTCTAGTGGTTAAACTAGCTGCCTACATGCGGATGTTGGATTTGGGGTTTAGAATCCGACCCACGGCATAACAACACACCGTCTCTCCTCCTAACTAACTTCCTGTCTCTCTCTTTAATGTCTCCATCTAATAAAACGGGAAAATACTTTTGGAATAAAGAACATTCAGAACGGGAAGTTGCTCCTACAGATAAAGAATGGGCTGGGGGTGGAACGGAAACATTCCCAAGACCCCTAACATGGTGGAACAGCTGCACACTACTCTATTAATATAACCTATAGAAAATGGAAACTGTAAACACACAGCGATCCTGTTTTCAGCAAGGCTTCAGTCATTAGGCCAATAACTTCTGAGAGGGATCTGGGAGGGGGTTCTTTTATTTAGTCGTATGTACAGGATACATATGTCATATACCGTCCAATGAAATGCTTACTTGCATAGGTTCCTTCTGGACAAAGCAACGAACATACGAACATAAAGTAAATGGCTCAGTAGAAAATAGTAAAATGTTTTAGCATAAGTACAATAGAGGAAGGCAACATTTAAGTTCAATATTTACACGTGTTAAGGGGAAGGGGAGGATTGAGGGGCAAGCGTTTAATTCTTTAGGGTCTAAGACATTGGGGGAGACGGGGTGTGTGCTAAGCTGACATACAGAATGGTTTTAAGATAGTCATACCATGGATCATTTATCTATTTGATTTGGAAATTTAGGACCCCTTAAGGTATAATTTTTTGGGGGGATAAAATACAGATTTTGGCTTTTACTACTATAGCCCATAGAAACACATTGAATAACACATTCGGAAATGGCAAAAGAATTACAGTCAAAAAATAAATTATAAGAAACAAGGTTGGAGTGTCCTAAATCTAGGAGATATTTTTTTTTTAAACTCAGGAAATATGAGTTTTTTTTAAGCGTTTAACCCCTTCTTTTGGGTAGGCACAAAACTACCTTTATACTTCCATTCCTTATTTTTATAGCCCAAATGGTTTGGACGCTAGCAAACAGAAGGCACATTGACGGTACCGACTTCAGACGAGTCTCCTGACACTTGTGGGGGTGTTCATGAGATTCTCCTCTTTCCATAGAGTGGTCATAATAGTTTGTACGTCAAAAAAAGACAGATTTTCAGGATGTCTCATGGTCTGACAAACACCACTGTGGTGGATTGAGAAACATCCAACACAAAAACATATATCTCAAATCAAATCAAATTGTATTTGTCACATACACATGGTTAGCAGATGTTAATGCGAGTGTAGTGAAATGCTTGTGTTTCTAGTTCCGACCGTGCAGTAGTATCTAACAAGTAATCTAACAATTTCACAACAACTACCTTATACACACGTGTATTGCTGCTAGTTAGTTACAGAGGAGCCCGCTGCTGCTAGTTAGTTACAGAGGAGCCTGCTGCTGCTAGTTAGTTACAGAGGAGCCTGCTGCTGCTAGTTAGTCACAGAGGAGCCCGCTGCTGCTAGTTAGTCACAGAGGAGCCCGCTGCTGCTAGTTAGTCACAGAGGAGCCCGCTGCTGCTAGTTAGTCACAGAGGAGCCCGCTGCTGCTAGTTAATTACAGAGGAGCCCGCTGCTGCTAGTTAGTCACAGAGGAGCCTGCTGCTGCTAGTTAATTACAGAGGAGCCCGCTGCTGCTAGTTAGTTACAGAGGAGCCCGCTGCTGCTAGTTAATTACAGAGGAGCCTGCTGCTGCTAGTTAGTTACAGAGGAGCCTGCTGCTGCTAGTTAGTTACAAAGGAGCCTGCTGCTGCTAGTTAATTACAGAGGAGCCTGCTGCTGCTAGTTAGTTACAGAGGAGCCTGCTGCTGCTAGTTAGTTACAGAGGAGCCTGCTGCTGCTAGTTAGTCACAGAGGTGCCTGCTGCTGCTAGTTAGTCACAGAGTAGCCCGCTGCTGCTAGTTAGTCACAGAGGAGCCCGCTGCTGCTAGTTAGTCACAGAGGAGCCCGCTGCTGCTAGTTAGTCACAGAGGAGCCCGCTGCTGCTAGTTAGTCACAGAGGAGCCCGCTGCTGCTAGTTAGTCACAGAGGAGCCCGCTGCTGCTAGTTAATTACAGAGGAGCCCGCTGCTGCTAGTTGGTTACAGTGTGATGCAGCTCTGTAGAGGAGGAAGGGGATATGGATAGGAGGAGAGTAGGAGAAATAGGAGCCCGTCCCATGGAGGACAAGAAGGAAGGGCTATCTTCAAGGTTGGTCCCAGGAAGCAGGGGAAGCATACGGGATATAATCTGTAGGAACAGCTTGATAATAAATAACAGTGGGTCTGGGCTGCTGTTCTAGGATGATAAAGAGGACGGGCTAGGCTCTGTGTTATGTCCCTTCCTGGCCAACGATAAGTTCGACACTGACCTTGGTTGGAACATCCAGTCAGATCCATATTTACAAAGCAACTCAGAGTACAAGTGCTGATCTAGGATCAGTTTTAGATCATAATGAATAACAATCTACGAACAGAAATAAACTGATCCCGGATCAGCAGCTGGACACGCCTGCCCAGCTAAAGATAGCCTAAACAGCAGGCTCCACTCAACAGTCAGTGGCCTTGGATGTGATGCAGTGGCTGTCATTCCAGAATCTCCTCTCTCAGTGAAATAGTGTTCATTTAGCCTTCTTAATTTTGGCCAGGAAAGTCCCTTGAGATGAGTAACCTCTTTTTTTGGAGGGAGACCTGTAACCTGATTACATGACCAGAGAAGAGAGAGAGGACCCAGTCTGAGAGGTCTGGGAAACAGGTCCAGTTTGGGTGTGTAATGTGTGTGAGTCACTGAGAGGTCTGAGAAACACACTTCTGGTGAGTTGTTTCTTGTCAAACTCTTCTCTGTCGCATCTCATTACTTAGGCCCCTATGGAAGTTCCAGCCTATATATAGACTCTTGTCTCAGAAGGGTTAGGTGGATTTGGAGAGGCCAGTGAGATCTGTCTCAGAGGGTTAGGTGGATTTGGAGAGGCCAGTGAGATCTGTCTCAGAGGGTTAGGTGGATTTGGAGAGACCAGTGAGATCTGTCTCAGAGGGTTAGGTGGATTTGGAGAGGCCAGTGAGATCTGTCTCAGAGGGGTTAGGTGGATTTGGAGAGACCAGTGAGATCTGTCTCAGAAGGGTTAGGTGGATTTGGAGAGACCAGTGACATCTGTCTCAGAGGGTTAGGTGGATTTGGAGAGACCAGTGAGATCTGTCTCAGAGGGTTAGGTGGATTTGGAGAGACCAATGACATCTGTCTCAGAAGGGTTAGGTGGATTTGGAGAGACCAGTGACATCTGTCTCAGAGGGGTTAGGTGGATTTGATCTCACTGGTCTCTGCAACTTCACAACTCCACTACAGACTAATCATTTCAAACAAACAATCTACTACTATTACGTCCAGAGTTATGCCTGAAAAACAGTCCTGAGAGATGTACTCTAGCCTCCTGCTGCATGGAACTATTCTCCAAGACAGTTAACAAAAAAAAGTGAGAAAGAGAAGCATCACTGAGGAGTGACTCCTCTAACAGATACTGCAGTTCCAGCTGAGGAACTTTCAACACATTGAAAACATTTAGAATGAATCGGGTAGATTTATAGTAGGTAGCTTTCCTATCCATGTTTCCCTGGCTGGCCTGCTGTCTTGCAGGCTAAGGTTGAGACTGCAGTGGGCTTCCTACTGACTTGCTGTTTGTGTTGATAAGAAACCAACAACTAACGTAGGAATTGTGGTGGGCATCTCTGTTACCTCCTCACACGAAACAGACCTGACAACGTCTGTGTGTGTGTGTGTGTGTGTGTGTGTGTGTGTGTGTATATAGGTGTGTGTATAGGTGTGTGTATAGGTGTGTGTGTGTGTATGTATACTTGAATATGGACACTGTCTATGAGCAGAGATAGTAGGTGTGATGTTGCTATTCTCAAACACAGGATGTGACTCCTTGAGATGGCTTGATAACTTGCCTATCAAGAGAGCCTGTCACTTCCCCCTGTAGCCGACCCGGTGTGTGTGTGTGTGTGTGCGCATGTGTGTGTGAGAGCAGGCTGATCACTAGAAATTGATTTTGGACATTTCAGAAGGTCCTGAGAACGTTGATATACAGTGCATTCAGAAAGTATTCAGACCCCTTGACATTTTCCACATTTTGTTACGGTACAGCCTTGTTCTAAAATTGATTTAATAGCTTTTCCCCCTCATCAATCTACACACAATACCCCATAATGACATCACAATACCCCATAATGACATCACAATACCCCATAATGACATCACAATACCCCATAATGACAAGGCAAAAACAGGTTTTTATACATTTTTGCACATTTATTACAAATTAAAAACAGAAATATGACATTTACATAAGTATTCAGACCCTTTACTCAGTACTTTGTTGAAGCACCTTGGCAGCGATTACAGCCTCGAGTCTTCTTGGGTATGACGTTACAAACTTGGCACACCTGTATTTGAGGAGTTTCTCCCATTCTTCTCTGCAGATCCTCTCCAGCTCTATCAGGTTGGATGGGGAGCGTTGCTGCACAGATACGTTCAGGTCTCTCCAGAGATGTTCGATCGGGTTCAAGTCCGGGCTCTGGCTGGGCCACTCAAGGACATTCAGAGACTTGTCCCGAAGTCATTCCTGGATTGTCTTGGCTGTGTGCTTAGGGTCGTTGTCCTGTTGGAAGGCGAACCTTCGCCCCAGTCTGAGGTCCTGAGCGCTCTGGAGCAGGTTTTCATCAAGGATCTCTCTGTACTTTGCGCTGTTCATCTTTCCCTCGATCCTGAAAAACATCCCCACAACATGATGCTGCCACCACCATGCTTCACCGTAGGGATGGTGCCAGGAACCTTCTGGAAGGTTCTCCCATTCCCACAGAGGAACTCTGGAGCTCTGTCAGAGTGACCATCGGGTTCTTGGTCACCTTCTCCCTCAATTGCTCAGTTTGGCCGGGCGGGCAGCTCTAGGAAGTCTTGGTGGTTCCAAACTTCATTTCAGAATGATGGAGGCCACTGTGTTCTTGGGGACCTTCAGTGCTGCAGAAATGTTTTGGTACCCTTCCCCCAGATCTGTGCCTTGACACAATCCTATCTCGGAGCTCTACGGACAATGCCTTGGACCTCATGGCTTGGTTTTTGCTCTGACATGCACTGTCAACTATGGGACCTTATATAGACAGGTGTGTGCATTTCCAAATCATGTCCAATCAATTGAATTTACCACAGGTGGACTGCAAGTTGTAGAAACATCTCAAGGATGATCAACGGAAACAGGAAGCACCTGAGCTCAATTTCGAGTCTAATAGCAAAGGGGCTGAAAACTTGTGTAAATAAGGTATTTCTGTTTAAAAAGATGGATTTCTAGTTTCTAGTGGTTGAGCGACCAGATGGATTTCTAGTTTCTAGTGGTTGAGTGTACCAGATGGATTTCTAGTTTCTAGTGGTTGAGTGTAGCAGATGGATTTCTAGTTTCTAATGGTTTAGTGTAGCAGATGGATTTCTAGTTTCTAGTGGTTGAGTGTACCAGATGGATTTCTAGTTTCTAGTGGTTGAGTGTACCAGATGGATTTCTAGTTTCTAGTGGTTGAGTGTACCAGATGGATGTCTAGTTTCTAATGGTTGAGTGTAGCAGATGGATTTCTAGTTTCTAGTGGTTGAGTGTAGCAAATGGATTTCTAGTTTCTAGTGGTTGAGTGTAGCAGATGGATTTCTAGTTTCTAGTGGTTGAGTGTAGCAAATGGATTTCTAGTTTCTAGTGGTTGAGTGTAGCAGATGGATTTCTAGTTTCTAATGGTTGAGTGTAGCAGATGGATTTCCAGTTTCTAGTGGTTGAGTGTACCAGATGGATTTCTAGTTTCTAGTGGTTGAGTGTGGCAGATGGATTTCTAGTTTCTAGTGGTTGAGTGTACCAGATGGATTTCTAGTTTCTAGTGGTTGAGTGTACAAGATGGATTTCTAGTTTCTAGTGGTTGAGTGTACCAGATGGATTTCTAGTTTCTAGTGGTTGAGTGTAGCAAATGGATTTCTAGTTTCTAGTGGTTGAGTGTAGCAAATGGATTTCTAGTTTCTAATGGTTTAGTGTAGCAGTTGGATTTCTAGATTCTAGTGGTTGAGTGTAGCAGATGGATTTCTAGTTTCTAGTGGTTGAGTGTACCAGATGGATTTCTAGTTTCTAGTGGTTGAGTGTACCAGATGGATTTCTAGTTTCTAGTGGTTGAGTGTAGCAGATGGATTTCTAGTTTCTAGTGGTTGAGTGTAGCAGATGGATTTCTAGTTTCTAGTGGTTGAGTGTACCAGATGGATTTCTAGTTTCTAGTGGTTGAGTGTAGCAGATGGATTTCTAGTTTCTAGTGGTTGAGTGTACCAGATGGATTTCTAGTGGTTGAGTGTACCAGATGGATTTCTAGTTTCTAGTGGTTGAGTGAAGCAGATGGATTTCTAGTTTCTAGTGGTTGAGTGTACCAGATGGATTTCTAGTTTCTAGTGGTTGAGTGTACCAGATGGATTTCTAGTTTCTAGTGGTTGAGTGTACCAGATGGATTTCTAGTTTCTAGTGGTTGAGTGTACCAGATGGATTTCTAGTTTCTAGTGGTTGAGTGTACCAGATGGTTTTCTAGTTTCTAGTGGTTGAGTGAAGCAGATGGATTTCTAGTTTCTAGTGGTTGAGTGTACCAGATGGATTTCTAGTTTCTAGTGGTTGAGTGTACCAGATGGATTTCTAGTTTCTAGTGGTTGAGTGTACCAGATGGATTTCTAGTTTCTAGTGGTTGAGTGTACCAGATGGTTTTCTAGTTTCTAGTGGTTGAGTGAAGCAGATGGATTTCTAGTTTCTAGTGGTTGAGTGTAGCAGATGGATTTCTAGTTTCTAGTGGTTGAGTGTAGCAGATGGATTTCTAGTTTCTAGTGGTTGAGTGTACAAGATGGATTTCTAGTTTCTAGTGGTTGAGTGTACCAGATGGTTTTCTAGTTTCTAGTGGTTGAGTGAAGCAGATGGATTTCTAGTTTCTAGTGGTTGAGTGTACCAGATGGATTTCTAGTTTCTAGTGGTTGAGTGTAGCAGATGGATTTCTAGTTTCTAGTGGTTGAGTGTAGCAGATGGATTTCTAGTTTCTAGTGGTTGAGTGTAGCAAATGTATTTCTAGTTTCTAGTGGTTGAGTGTAGCAGATGGATTTCTAGTTTCTAGTGGTTGAGTGTAGCAAATGGATTTCTAGTTTCTAGTGGTTGAGTGTAGCAGATGGATTTCTAGTTTCTAGTGGTTGAGTGTACCAGATGGATTTCTAGTTTCTAGTGGTTGAGTGTAGCAGATGTATTTCTAGTTTCTAGTGGTTGAGTGTAGCAGATGGATTTCTAGTTTCTAGTGGTTGAGTGTAGCAAATGGATTTCTAGTTTCTAGTGGTTGAGTGTAGCAGATGGATTTCTAGTTTCTAGTGGTTGAGTGTACCAGATGGATTTCTAGTTTCTATTGGTTGAGTTTACCAGATGGATTTCTAGTTTCTAGTGGTTGAGTGTAGCAGATGGATTTCTAGTTTCTAGTGGTTGAGTGTAGCAGATGGATTTCTAGTTTCTAGTGGTTGAGTGTAGAAAATGGATTTCTAGTTTCTAGTGGTTGAGTGTAGCAGATGGATTTCTAGTTTCTTGTGGTTGAGTATAGCAAATGGATTTCTAGTTTCTAGTGGTTGAGTGTAGCAGATGGATTTCTAGTTTCTAGTGGTTGAGTGTACCAGATGGATTTCTAGTTTCTAGTGGTTGAGTGTACCAGATGGATTTCTAGTTTCTAGTGGTTGAGTGTAGCAGATGGATTTCTAGTTTCTAGTGGTTGAGTGTACCAGATGGATTTCTAGTTTCTAGTAGTTGAGTGTAGCAGATGGATTTCTAGTTTCTAGTGGTTGAGTGTACCAGATGGATTTCTAGTTTCTAGTGGTTGAGTGTACCAGATGGATTTCTAGTTTCTAGTGGTTGAGTGTACCAGATGGTTTTCTAGTTTCTAGTGGTTGAGTGAAGCAGATGGATTTCTAGTTTCTAGTGGTTGAGTGTACCAGATGGATTTCTAGTTTCTAGTGGTTGAGTGTACCAGATGGATTTCTAGTTTCTAGTGGTTGAGTGTACCAGATGGATTTCTAGTTTCTAGTGGTTGAGTGTACCAGATGGTTTTCTAGTGGTTGAGTGAAGCAGATGGATTTCTAGTTTCTAGTGGTTGAGTGTACCAGATGGATTTCTAGTTTCTAGTGGTTGAGTGTAGCAGATGGATTTCTAGTTTCTAGTGGTTGAGTGTACAAGATGGATTTCTAGTTTCTAGTGGTTGAGTGTACCAGATGGTTTTCTAGTTTCTAGTGGTTGAGTGAAGCAGATGGATTTCTAGTTTCTAGTGGTTGAGTGTACCAGATGGTTTTCTAGTTTCTTGTGGTTGAGTGTAGCAGATGGATTTCTAGTTTCTAGTGGTTGAGTTTACCAGATGGATTTCTAGTTTCTAGTGGTTGAGTGTACCAGATGGATTTCTAGTTTCTAGTGGTTGAGTGTAGCAGATGGATTTCTAGTTTCTAGTGGTTGAGTGTACCAGATGGATTTCTAGTTTCTAGTGGTTGAGTGAAGCAGATGGATTTCTAGTTTATAGTGGTTGAGTGAAGCAGATGGTTTTCTAGTGGTTGAGTGAAGCAGATGGATTTCTAGTTTCTAGTGGTTGAGTGTAGCAGATGGATTTCTAGTTTCTAGTGGTTGAGTGTAGCAGATGGTTTTCTAGTTTCTAGTGGTTGAGTTTACCAGATGGATTTCTAGTTTCTAGTGGTTGAGTGTACCACAGCGTACCACATGCTTTCCGTTGAGGGTCACATTTTCGTTCCAGTGCTTACAATCCTCTTCTCTGAGTTAATAGCCCTTTTCCCTTGTGGTGGGGTTCGTGGGAATGGGGCCAGTAAGATAAAATCCACATAAACTGCACAGACTGGGCTAAGGGTTTAGGATTGGACACAGATTGGGGTAGTAACGGATTAGGATCTGACAAGCACACCTTTCAATCCTCACTTTGAAGTATCAGAACAGACTTCTGTGTGTGTGTGTGTGTGTGTGTGTGTGTGTGTATGTGTATGTGTGTGTGTAACTTACGTAGAACAGCGATGAAGCTCTGGTTATCCAGAAGGACCCACAGTCCAAAGCTCATGATCAACACTCCAAAGATCTACAGAGGAAACAGAAATTCACACATTTTGCTTTACAGTAACTACAGTATGGCCGCCAAGTAGACTCCTGAAAATATAGAGGTCAGTGCATACCAGATCTGTGAGATAAAACATTGGAAAAGTGTGTCTTGAAAAGAAGATAGAGGGTGCAGACATGCTGTCTCCGCTCTCTCTCTCCCCTCCCCTCTCCTCCTCTCTCCTCCCTTTCCCCTCTCGTTTCTCCTCTCTCCTCCCCACTCTTTTCCTTTCTCCTCTCTCCCTTCCCTCCCCTCTCCTTTCTCCCCTCCCTCTCCTCCACTCCTCTCTCCCATCTGGGACTGATAAGATCCTCTCACTCCATCTCTCTCTTTGTCTCTCTCCAATCAGACTCAGACTAACTGAACACATAAAGGGACAGTTTCTCCAGATACAGATTAAGAAAATCTCCAAAGTGCTTTTTATACCCGGAAGTTATATGTTGTGTGTTCAGGAAACCGGCACAAGAGCCAGGCTGAACAGCTGAAAGGGAACTAGACTAGCGACAGACAGCGAGTCTAGATCAGAACTAAGAGGTCTGGACCCTTATCTGAAGTTTTCTTTTTATTCTTATTTCCGGCCCAGAACACTCACTAGCCTCTAGCGCTAGTGGCACCATCTCCCTGGTAACAAGGCTATAAAGAGTTTAAGCACAGACCGACCCCGTGTGTAATTTAGAGGGACTATGTTTAGGAGGTCTCTAGGGTAGGTCTCCCCAAAAGATGACAGAGTCCCGCTAATTCACCACCTCCCCTGGCCAGGAAATGAAAACCCACACCCCTCCACAACCCCACCCACCACCACAAATTAACCCAGACAGACAGACAAAACAGACAAGACAGACAATGGGAGAGTCAGTCTGTCTGGGGGAGAAGACGTAGAGTCAGTCTGTCTGGGGGAGAAGAGGTAGAGTCAGTCTGTCTGGGGGAGAAGAGGTAGAGTCAGTCTGTCTGGGGGAGAAGAGGTAAAGAGTCAGTCTGTCTGGGAGAGAAGAGGTAGAGTCAGTCTGTCTGGGGGAGAAGAGGTCAGTCTGTCTGGGGGAGAAGAGGTAGAGTCAGTCTGTCTGGGGGAGAAGAGGTAGAGTCAGTCTGTCTGGGGGAGAAGAGGTAGAGTCAGTCTGTCTGGGGGAGAAGAGGTAAGGAGTCAGTCTGTCTGGGGGAGATAAGGTAGAGTCAGTCTGTCTGGGGGAGAAGAGGTCAGTCTGTCTGGGGGAGAAGAGGTAGAGTCAGTCTGTCTGGGGGAGAAGAGGTAGAGTCAGTCTGTCTGGGGGAGAAGAGGTCAGTCTGTCTGGGGGAGAAGAGGTAGAGTCAGTCTGTCTGGGGGAGAAGAGGTAAGGAGTCAGTCTGTCTGGGGGAGAAGAGGTAAAGAGTCAGTCTGTCTGGGCGAGAAGAGGTAAAGAGTCAGTCTGTCTGGGGGAGAAGAGGTAGAGTCAGTCTGTCTGGGGGAGAAGAGGTAGAGTCAGTCTGTCTGGGGGAGAAGAGGTCAGTCTGTCTGGGGGAGAAGAGGTCAGTCTGTCTGGGGGAGAAGAGGTAGAGTCAGTCTGTCTGGGGGAGAAGAGGTAAGGAGTCAGTCTGTCTGGGAGAGAAGAGGTAGAGTCAGTCTGTCTGGGGGAGAAGAGGTAGAGTCAGTCTGTCTGGGGAGAAGAGGTAGAGTCAGTCTGTCTGGGGGAGAAGAGGTAAAGAGTCAGTCTGTCTGGGGGAGAAGAGGTAGAGTCAGTCTGTCTGGGAGAGAAGAGGTAGAGTCAGTCTGTCTGGGGGAGAAGAGGTAGAGTCAGTCTGTCTGGGGGAGAAGAGGTAGAGTCAGTCTGTCTGGGGGAGAAGAGGTAAAGAGTCAGTCTGTCTGGGGGAGAAGAGGTAGAGTCAGTCTGTCTGGGGGAGAAGAGGTAGAGTCAGTCTGTCTGGGGAGAAGAGGTAGAGTCAGTCTGTCTGGGGGAGAAGAGGTAGAGTCAGTCTGTCTGGGGGAGAAGAGGTAAGGAGTCAGTCTGTCTGGGAGAGAAGAGGTAAAGAGTCAGTCTGTCTGGGGGAGAAGAGGTGAGTCAGTCTGTCTGGGGGAGAAGAGGTAGGAGTCAGTCTGTCTGGGGAGAAGAGGTAAAGAGTCAGTCTGTCTGGGGGAGAAGAGGTAGAGTCAGTCTGTCTGGGGAGAAGAGGTAGAGTCAGTCTGTCTGGGGAGAAGAGGTAAGGAGTCAGTCTGTCTGGGGAGAAGAGGTAGAGTCAGTCTGTCTGGGGAGAAGAGGTAGAGTCAGTCTGTCTGGGGGAGAAGAGGTAGAGTCAGTCTGTCTGGGGAGAAGAGGTAAGGAGTCAGTCTGTCTGGGAGAGAAGAGGTAGAGTCAGTCTGTCTGGGGGAGAAGAGGTAAGGAGTCAGTCTGTCTGGGGGAGAAGAGGTAAGGAGTCAGTCTGTCTGGGAGAGAAGAGGTAGGAGTCAGTCTGTCTGGGGAGAAGAGGTAAAGAGTCAGTCTGTCTGGGGGAGAAGAGGTAGAGTCAGTCTGTCTGGGGAGAAGAGGTAGAGTCAGTCTGTCTGGGGGAGAAGAGGTAGAGTCAGTCTGTCTGGGGGAGAAGAGGTAGAGTCAGTCTGTCTGGGGGAGAAGAGGTAAGAGTCAGTCTGTCTGGGAGAGAAGAGGTAGAGTCAGTCTGTCTGGGAGAGAAGAGGTAGAGTCAGTCTGTCTGGGGAGAAGAGGTAGAGTCAGTCTGTCTGGGGAGAAGAGGTAAAGAGTCAGTCTGTCTGGGGGAGAAGAGGTAGAGTCAGTCTGTCTGGGGGAGAAGAGGTAGAGTCAGTCTGTCTGGGAGAGAAGAGGTAGAGTCAGTCTGTCTGGGGGAGAAGAGGTAGAGTCAGTCTGTCTGGGGGAGAAGAGGTAGAGTCAGTCTGTCTGGGGGAGAAGAGGTAGAGTCAGTCTGTCTGGGGGAGAAGAGGTAGAGTCAGTCTGTCTGGGGGAGAAGAGGTAGAGTCAGTCTGTCTGGGGGAGAAGAGGTAAGGAGTCAGTCTGTCTGGGGGAGAAGAGGTAGAGTCAGTCTGTCTGGGGGAGAAGAGGTAGAGTCAGTCTGTCTGGGGGAGAAGAGGTAGGAGTCAGTCTGTCTGGGAGAGAAGAGGTAAAGAGTCAGTCTGTCTGGGGAGAAGAGGTAGAGTCAGTCTGTCTGGGGGAGAAGAGGTAGAGTCAGTCTGTCTGGGAGAGAAGAGGTAGAGTCAGTCTGTCTGGGGGAGAAGAGGTAGAGTCAGTCTGTCTGGGGAGAAGAGGTAGAGTCAGTCTGTCTGGGGGAGAAGAGGTAGAGTCAGTCTGTCTGGGAGAGAAGAGGTAGAGTCAGTCTGTCTGGGGGAGAAGAGGAGTTGTTGAGTCAGTTTCAGTATCTGGGTTTGGATTGAAGAGGTAAGGAGTTAGTCAGAATATGTAGCATTCTCTGCCAGGTCTCCTAGGTCTGTCTGGGGAGAAGAGGTAATGGAGTCAGTCTGTCTGGGGAAGAGGATTCAGAGCCAGGTCTGTCTCAGGTCTCCTTGAAGGGAAGTCAGTCTGTCTGGGAGAGAAGAGGTAGAGTCAGTCTGTCTGGGGAGAAGAGGTAGGAGTCAGTCTGTCTGGGGAGAAGAGGTAGGAGTCAGTCTGTCTGGGAGAGAAGAGGTAGAGTCAGTCTGTCTGGGGAGAAGAGGTAAGGAGTCAGTCTGTCTGGGGAGAAGAGGTAAGGAGTCAGTCTGTCTGGGGAGAGAGAAGAGGTAGAGTCCAGTCTGTCTGGGGGGAGAAGAGGTAGAGTCAGTCTGTCTGGGGGAGAAGAGGTAGAGTCAGCCTGTCTGGGGGAGAAGAGGTAAAGAGTCAGTCTGTCTGGGAGAGAAGAGTGAGTCAGTCTGTCTGGGGAGAAGAGGTCAGTCTGTCTGGGGAGAAGAGGTAGAGTCAGTCTGTCTGGGGGAGAAGAGGTAGAGTCAGTCTGTCTGGGGAGAAGAGGTAGAGTCAGTCTGTCTGGGGGAGAAGAGGTAGGTGAGTCAGTCTGTCTGGGGGAGATAAGGTAGAGAGTCAGTCTGTCTGGGGGAGAAGAGGTCAGTCTGTCTGGGGAGAAGAGGTAGAGAGTCAGTCTGTCTGGGGGAGAAGAGAGGTAAAGTCAGTCTGTCTGGGGAGAAGAGGTAGAGAGTCAGTCTGTCTGGGGAGAGAAGAGGTAGAGTCAGTCTGTCTGGGGAGAAGAGGTAGAGTCAGTCTGTCTGGGGAGAAGAGGTAGAGAGTCAGTCTGTCTGGGGAGAAGAGAGTCAGTCTGTCTGGGGGGAGAAAGAGGTAGAGTCAGTCTGTCTGGGAGAGAGAAGAGGTAAAGAGTCCAGTCTGTCTGGGGAGAAGAGGTAGAGTCAGTCTGTCTGGGGGAGAAGAGGTAGAGTCAGTCTGTCTGGGAGAGAAGAGGTGAGTCAGTCTGTCTGGGGAGAAGAGGTAGAGTCAGTCTGTCTGGGGGAGAAGAGGTAGAGTCAGTCTGTCTGGGGGAGAAGAGAGTAGAGTCAGTCTGTCTGGGGGAGAAGAGGTAGAGTCAGTCTGTCTGGGAGAGAAGAGGTAAAGAGTCATGGTTTAATAGAGGAGTTGTTGAGTCAGTTTCAGTATCTGGGTTTGGATTGAACCCACAAGTTAGTCCTAGAATATGTAGCATTCTCTGCCAGGTCTCCTTTGAAGGGAGGATTCAATGCCAGGTCTCCTTTGAAGGGAGGATTCAATGCCAGGTCTCCTTTGAAGGGAGGATTCAATGCCAGGTCTCCCTTGAAGGGAGGATTCTCTAGCAGGTCTCCCTTGAAGGGAGGATTCTCTAGCAGGTCTCCCTTGAAGGGAGGATTCTCTAGCAGGTCTCCCTTGATAGGAGGACTCTCTGCCAGGTCTCCTTTGTGAATAAGGTATTTTGATCTAAATGGGACTAGCTGGTTAAATACAGTTTAAATAAAGGTTAGGCTCCAGCTGAACACCACTGATTCTGGCTCTGAGAGACGACTGCTCCAGTAAGACACTTCCCAGGTTGGCAGGTAACATTTACCTTCGTAACTATCTTACAGCCTACGGTATTCAAATGATAGTGAAAACATGAACAACTTATATTCAGACAAGTAATGATAGGAGTGATGTAACTTACAAAGAAGATGAGGTTGAACAGGAACAGGAAGTACTTGGTTGCTGTGATGCATCCCTTCCCCATGGTTACGCTTCTGCAACAGAGAAGAAGGTGTTGAGAGAGAGAGAGAGAGAGAGAGAGAGAGAGAGAGAGAGAGAGAGAGAGAGGGAGAGAGAGAGAGAGAGAGCACAGAGGGAGAGAGGTAGAGAGAGAGGTAGAGAGGTAGAGAGAGAGGTAGAGAGAGAGAGAGGTAGAGAGAGAGAGAGAGAGAGAGAGAGAGAGAGAGAGAGAGAAAGAGAGAAAGAGAGAGAGAGAGAGAGAAAGAGACGCCTGTAAGAGCAAGGACAACCCTTTCTGAGACAGACTTGAACAAGGACCACCTAAAAAGACTAAAGCTGACAATCAACAGGACAGAGCAGATCGTTGTGGTTATTGTATCGTCCCATTTGGCGATGGGAGCTAACATCAAAGTGTTTACTACCGTCACCATAGCAGCCCCGTCCATAGCCAGGATCAACTGTTTAATGACCATGGTTATGAACTGCGCTAGCTTACTCCAAGTACACTGGAAGGAGATAAACATTCTGAGAAATGCTCGACGAACAGCGGATGCCATATCACACGCCCACTCAGTACAACAACTACAGTTTCAGGTTTTTGTGGCAACAAAACAAAACAAACAACAAAACAACAAAACAAAAAAAAAGCCCATTTGTTTTGGTGTGAAACGTAAGCGGAAAGCGACAGCTGTCAGAACAATCTGTTTGTGTAACAACCATAGACCTGCATTAGATCCTATTTCTATGCTAACAACATCTAATGTCCATTAATAACTAAAAGTCAAAATTATTAGTCAGTTGTACAACCGAATGCCTTCAACCGAAATGTGTCTTTCCGCATTTAACCCAACCCCTCTGAATCAGAGAGGTGCGGGGGGGCTGCCTTAATCGACATCCACGTCTTCGGCGCCCAGGGAACAGTGGGTTAACTGTCTTGTTCAGGGGCAGAACGACAGATTTCTTTCCTTGTCAGCTCGGGGATTCGAACTTGCAACCCTCCAACGCTCTAACCACTAGGCTACCTGCCGCCCCGATTAGTTTCCTCTACAACTACACGTAGGTCTGAGCAGCTCCACGTGTGTTTCCACA
Organism: Brachymystax lenok tsinlingensis; assembly: GCA_030435695.1. Classification (NCBI taxonomy): domain Eukaryota; kingdom Metazoa; phylum Chordata; class Actinopteri; order Salmoniformes; family Salmonidae; genus Brachymystax; species Brachymystax lenok. The sequence goes on from CM059818.1 coordinate 51,867,886, forward strand.
CTCTCTCTCTCTCTCTCTCTCTCTCTCTCTCTCTCTCTCTCTCTCTCTCTCTCTCTCTCTCTCTCTCTCTCTCTCTCTCTCTCTCTCTCTCTCTCTCTCACACTCTCTCTCACACTCTCTCTCTCTCTCTCTCTCTCTCTCACACTCTCTCTCACACTCTCTCTCTCTCTCACAAACTCTCTCTCTCTCTCTCTCACACACTCTCTCTCACACTCTCTCTCTCTCACACTCTCTCTCTCTCTAGTCTAGAGTGTCCTATCAAGAGACACGACAGTGTGACTGTGAAAGTGTTTTTCCATAGAGAAACACCTGCATGCTCAGCATAGTACTGTGGTTAACAGCTCTCTGCCCCCTAGGGCCTAACAGTCTCTATGGAAGTGGAAGCAGGCTCGATTTCACTTCCTACTGCAAAATGTTTTATATATATTCAAAACAGTGAAGAAGTCTCCAGTAACACTGCATTTAAATATAGGGCTCATATTTTAATAAAAAGGGCCCTAGTCAAAAGTAGTGCACTATATAGGGAATAGTTCTCAGTGTCTCCTCTTCTAACAAACACCAGACCTTTTCCTGGCACTACTGAATATAGCCTAGGCCTGGCTATATGCAGCCATTGTGGTTATTTGAAGAGTCTGGACCTATCATTTGAGGAGAAAAAAAACAAGCTCCATGTATCAGATGACAAGCTATCACCACAGGATAATCCTAGTCAGACTAGCCTACCACCCCAGGATAATCCCAGTCAGACTAGCCTACCACCACAGGATAATCCCAGTCAGAATAGCCTACCACCACAGGATAATCCCAGTCAGAATAGCCTACCACCACAGGATACTCCCAGTCAGAATAGCCTAGCACCACAGGACAATCCCAGTCAGACTAGCCTACCACCACAGGATACTCCCAGTCAGAATAGCCTACCACCACAGGATAATCCCAGTCAGAATAGCCTACCACCACAGGATAATCCCAGTCAGAATAGCCTACCACCACAGGATACTCCCAGTCAGACTAGCCTACCACCACAGGATAATCCCAGTCAGAATAGCCTACCACCACAGGATAATCCCAGTCAGAATAGCCTACCACCACAGGATAATCCCAGTCAGAATAGCCTACCACCACAGGATAATCCCAGACAGAATAGCCTACCACCACAGGATAATCCAAGTCAGACTAGCCTACATATTAATCCAAACAGACATGGAGGCCATAAAACCCAATCGGTATGAAGGAGGTAAAGGCCAAAGCCTAGTGGTTAGAGCATTGGGACAGTAACCGAAAGGTTGCTAGATCAAATCCCCGAGCTGACAAGGTAAAAATCTGTCATTCTGCTCCTGAACAAGGCAGTTAACCCACTGTTCCTAGGCCGTCAATGTAAATAACTGACCTGTTTTTGCCTTGTCATTATGGGGCATTGTGATGTCATTATGGGGCATTGTGATATCATTATGGGGTATTGTGATGTCATTATGGTGTATTGTGTGTAGATTGATGTGGGGGGGAAACAATTTAATCAATTTTGGAATAAAGCTGTAACGTAACAAAATGGGGAAAAAGTCAATAATTTCCGAATCCACTGTAAACCTAGGCTAAATATAAGCCTTCCACAACCATTATTTTATCAAAATACTTTAATAATCACTGATCTGGCTTTCAAGTCTGTCTATAAAAGTGCCCTTTTTTGTTACAAATTTAACTATACTGAACCAAAATATAAACGTAACATGTAAAGTGTTGGTCCCATGTTTCATGAGCTGAAATAAAAGATCCCAGAAATGTTCCATACGTACAAAAGCTTATTTATTTCAAATTTGGTGCACAAATTTGTTTACATCCCTGTTAGTCAGCATTTCTCCTTTGCCAAGATAATCCACCCACCTGACAGGTGTGGCATATCAAGAATCTGACTAAACAGCATGATTTTTACACAGGTGCACCTTGTGCTGGGGACAATAAAAGGCCACTAAAATGTGCAGTTTTGTCACACAACACAATGCCACAGATGAGCGTGCAATTGGCATGCAGACTGCAGGAATGTCCACCAGACCTGTTGCCAGAGAATGTAATGTTAATTGATCTACCATAAGCCGCCTCCAACATCATTTTAGAGAATTTGTCAGTACCTCCAACCTGCCTCACAAACACAGACCACGTGTAACCAGCCCAGGATCTCCACATCCGGCTTCTTCACCTGCGGGTTTATCTGAGACCAGCCACCCAGACAGCTGATGAAACTCAGGAGTATTTCTGTCTGTAATAAATGGTTGTGCTCCTGCCCAGTCACATGAAATCCATGGATTAGGGCCTCATTTCTTTATTTCAACTGACTGATTTCATTAGATGAATTGTAGCTCAGAAAAATCGTTAAAATTGTTGCATGCCGCATATATATTTTTGTTCAGTATAAAAAAAACGTGCATAAACACAGTGAATATAATGTAGGCCTTACTGTTAGGGGGTCATTTAGTGTAATCTGACATTCCGGGGTAACACACTTCTCACAGAAACCACTTCATGTCACCCCCTCCCCCCTCCCTGGTTGCCACTACTCTTGCTCAACTAAAAATGTAATCTGTATAAAAAAAATAAAAATTTGAGTTAGGGTGGCGTTTTACCCTCATGTTACCCTACAATTGACCTGTGTTATATTTAGCCCCACTCTCCCCCTATGCACTCATCTCAGCTGCTGAAAACATTTAAACGGTGCAGTCCATATTTAGGAGTTGAGGAAAGAAAACAAGTAGGAACGGAAGATCCCCCCTCGATTTCCCCACGAATACAAGAATGGTTGTGTACTCGACTGCTTGTCAGAATGCATGTCTTCCTCCTTATGGCACCTCATAACGTCAACGCGCCCCCAGAGGAATATTTATCACGCGCAGGGGTAAATAGAACAACTGTTTTACTACGGTGTGGTCAGATTTTTTCTGTTCAATACTCGTTTTGTTTGCAGAGGAAAAAAATGCATGTGAACAGTTCTAGCCTCGGCAGAAATATTGTTTCATGTTCCATATTTGTTTAGCATGGCGGAAATGATTTAGCCATGGCACAGTGCCACAGCTAAATGACTGCAGCGGAAACACTGAGATGACACTGAAGCCATAGAAAGCAGTACTCCCAATTCCCTATAGCAACATGTCGAATCGCCTTGTCGAACTAAACAAAAGTGAAAGCAATCATCTAGACCCTATGAGTCACGTTAGGACTCCATCTGTTGCTTCGTAACAACACTCACTGACTGAATGACTCAACTTTTCCTAAGCAAGCCTGAAACCTTTAGTCAAAGTTATTTTACAGAAAACAAATTAAAGATAAGCATGCTGAAAGTTAGCGGGAATGGCATTCAACATGACACAAATGACTGATGATTGGCTGAAAAAAAAAAATGGATAGTAAGATGATTGTGAGAGCTGTTTTGTTAAGACTTCAGTGCAGCTTTTGATGTCATTGATTGTAACCTATCGCTGAAAAAAAAAACTTAGATGTTACGGATTTGCATCCTCTGCCTTATCATGGATTGAGAGTTACCCGTCTAATAGAACACAGAGGGGTTTCGCTAATGGAAGCCTTTCTCATGCAAGTTCAGTTGAGTGTGGTGTACCGCAGGGCAGCCGGCTAGGGCCATTATTGTTTTCTGTTTTTACTAATGACCTTCCACTGACCTCGAATAAAGCCTGTGTGTTTATGTACGCTGACGACTCAACAGCTGCGACAGTAAAATAACTAACAGCCTTAACATAGAGCTCCAGTCAGTTTTAGAATGGGTAACTAGCAATAGGCTGGTGCTAAATATCTCAACAACAAAAAGTATAATTTTTGGGACAAATCACTCGCTCAACGCTAAACCTCATTTAGATCTAGTATTGAATAATGTGGCTATTTACCAAGTTGCGGAGACTAAACTGCTAGGTCTAACCCTAGACAGCAATCTGTCATGGTCAAAACATATAGACTCAATGCTAAAACGGGAAGAGGTCTGTCCTTGACAGGACATTGCTCTGCCTTCTTGACATCTCTGGTCAACCGTTGGCATGGTGCCAACCAATTTAAATGTCATATTTAGAGAGTGGTTAGGCTACATTTCTCTAGCCCTAGCCCTAAGCTTCATAAGAAACCAAGTGGCGGGGCTGTTTTTTTGAATTACGGGGTGGGCCTTTAAGCCTAATATTACAGTAGGCCTACTGTCCCAAACAGAAAAGGGAAATGTTAGTTGACCATCACTGACGGTGGAAACTCACAACTTTAGCCTAGATTTAGCCCGGGCTGTCTAAAACATTTTTTTCTTTTTTTTTTTAAATAGTGAATGGTAGTGTGTGTGCAACTATGCACTGAGAAAACAAGTAAGGTCCTCTGGAAGTTGCCATATGTCACCACACAGAGAGCAAAGGGGGCGTATTTATACTTACAGCATGGCCCATTTTGCATTGGCCTGGTTTCCCTCTTTTAAAAAAAAAAGGGTTTGGCATGGGGGTCTGTTTCACACTGTGAAGTAAGCTTGTCGTAAGCTAGAGGGGGCACACAAACAAACAAACACACACACACACACAGCGGGGGCAATCCGATGGATGAAATCGGTGTGTGTTTTTTTTTTTCTCAATGGTGCTACCCAGGATTACGACGGTGGTGTGTGTGTGTGTCAATAACGCTGTGGCAATAAATGAACAGCTACCCAATCAGCCTGGCTCAGCCTCAGCCCTGCTGTAAACCAAGACCACAGGAGCTCTGATGCCAAACTCTCTCACGCACACACACACTTTTAACATCGCGTCGGAGGGTGGGCTATAGAACAAACACACACCGATCTGACCTATATACACATCTGTGACTGAGTCTATTACCCTGGCAGGGTATACACCCCCCGGGGTAAAAATCTCTTAATACCATGATAGTCCCCAGCTCTTTAACAGCAACAACTGTTGGCTCACAGGGAAAAGTGGAGGAGACATGGGACACAGAATCCCTTCACGCTCGAGGATTATTGCATCAAGACTCCAGTACAGTCACTGAACGGCATGAGTCCGTCTACCATCCACCTCTCAAAGCAAGCAAATTAAGATCATAACAATTGACCAAAGGATTAAAAAAAAAAAAACTTTTTGTAAAGTGTCAGTGATCGATTAATAATTCAGATAGCTACCTACACAAATATGTTGAGTATAATCAAGCAATACGGCCCTTAGCTATTGGGTCGTGCCTAAGAACAGCCCTTAGACTCCATTTTACTGAGCGAATTCCCTTAAAGTTACCAAGTTATCTTTTTACAGTGACTAAAATATAATCTAACTACAGCTAAATAAAGTCCATTACCTGGATAAAATAACTTTAGCTGACTTTATACCTAGCTTGTTATCAGGGAAAAAGTTTTCGAAGTTCTTTTTAAAAAGTAAATACAACGGGGGGGGGCAAGGAAACGTGGCACACCTCCTCTAATAATATTAGCTAACATCTAACAATCCCGCAAATAAACAAATACTTACTGTTGGGTGTAAAATGTGGAGTTAAACAAGCTAGCTGTAGCGGACCTCCGTCTTCTCGATTGTCCCGTCGTGTGTGTGACTAACTGTGTGACTGAACGGGATGTGTGTGTGGGAGAGGGAGAGAGAGAGAGAGAGAGAGAGAGAGAGAGAGAGAGAGAGAGAGAGAGAGAGAGAGAGAGAGAGAGAGAGAGAGAGAGAGAGAGAGAGAGAGAGACAGAGAGAGAGAGAGAGAGAGAGAGAGAGAGAGAGAGAGAGAGAGAGACAGAGAGAGAGAGAGAGACAGAGAGAGAGAGAGAGAGACAGAGAGACGTGTGTGGGATGGGAAAGCGTGGTAGACCGCCACCGTGCGGTAGACATGGGTTACTTCCTTAATAACCCTTCACTACTCGAAAATCAAATCGTATTATTATAGGCCTACGCAACACAGATGTTTTTCTCTGCAATAAATAATTATTGCAATTTACATAAGAATTTAAATGTTTCCATTTCATGTTGTTCTTACTGTTCTGTAAATCAAATTATACGATTATTTTGTGTAGTTGAGGGCCTTTAAAAATGTAGAAATAAGCCTACTCTTGCTCATGCATGAGTCGTTAAAAAATGACCTCACTTTATATTTAATATAATCACTCTTACATAAATCATCTACATTTAAAGTGCATACGACATGATAGTACCGCATTCCTATAGCTGTTATTATAAGATATGTAAAATATTCCACCATGACAAAAAAATAAATCAGGCTTCATGACATTGTAATGTAAACAGCAGCACAGGGGAGCTATTAAGCTGCCATTAGGTTTAACCTCACGCACACACACATTGTATCATCTAAAAATCGCCGTGAAATATCTTTTCAATAAGCAAAAATATTTTATTTTCAGCTGTTTCAAGCTGATGTACGAAAGTAAAATAAGCAAAAATGAAACTTCAGAAAGGAAGCATAGAAATAGTGCACATAGAACACCAGCACTTTTAGACTTGCTTTCAATGCGAACGACAGATCTATAACTCAACATTTCTATGTGAATTTGGTCAAGTGCTCTGAGGTTTTTTAACAATGTGGGGTATCAGGCATAACCACGAGTATTAGGCACAACCAAGAGTATCAGGCACAACCACGAGTATCAGGCACAACCAAGAGTATCAGGCACAACCACGAGTATCAGGCACAACCAAGAGTATCAGGCACAACCACGAGTATCAGGCACAACCAAGAGTATCAGGCACAACCAAGAGTATCAGGCACAACCAAGAGTATGAAAGAACTGCATGAAAGCAGTCAATCAGGCAATATTGATTGCTTTGCACCACTCAAACACAGGAAATAGATGGCATGCACATTGCTAACAAACGTGTACTTTTGGAATTAAATTATACATTTTTGGCCTTTTTAGGGTAATCACCACCGTGACAAATGCGTTTGTTCCTTTTGAGTGCCAAAAATGTATTTCTAAAAATGTTTTTGGGGGTGTTGTTTTAAACACTGTAGGGTGTAAAGCCTTATTTCAATATTTCCCAAGGTGGCTTTTAAGTAAATGTTAGAGTTACCAGTACCACCCATGATCCTATTTGCTAGTAACAGAGACATGGTTGTTGCATTCAATGACTTCCAGTCCTGTAGCCTTCACCAAGTGAGTGCTTAAATATTTGATAATTGAAATTAAACTCCTGGTTTGCATGCCACACCAGGCATATCACATTAGGATGGCTTGCAGAGTGATGTGTAAATTCTAATGGAATCCAGCCAGAGTTAGGATATCCAAAAAATGTTAACTTTTAAAATCACCCGCAACCTGGATTTAGTGATAAAAGGTTGATAAATGAGACAACCTAAACAATCTAAACTAGAACAAACCAGCTCAGTAACGGGAGCAATAAGGCCAACTACTAACCATTTTTCGATTCGTTTAGAAAAATCTAAAATGTGTGTTATTTATCATATATATATATTTTTAAATGTATGTACACATGTTGATTTGACAGGAGAAACTGCACCTTCAAGAGGTACATCCCTACGATGCATCCATCATTAGAACACAGACTCACGTTTATAGTAATACCTTAATGGCAGAAAAGGAAACAGTTCTAACAGTAGTAACAACAGTATTAACAGTATTAACAGTAGTAACAGTAGTAACAGTAGTAACAACAGTAGTAACAACAGTAGTAACAACAGTATTAACAGTAGTAACAACAGTAGTAACAGTATTAACAGTAGTAACAACAGTAGTAACAGTATTAACAGTAGTAACAACAGTAGTAACAACAGTAGTAACAACAGCATTACCAGTAGTAACAACAGTAGTAACAACAGCAGTAACAACAGTAGTAACAGTAGTAACAACAGTAGTAACAGTAGTAACAACAGTAGTAACAACAGTATTACCAGTAGTAACAACAGTAGTAACAGTAGTAACAACAGTAGTAACAACAGTAGTAACAGTAGTAACAACAGTATTACCAATAGTAACAACAGTATTAACAGTAGTAACAACAGCAGTAACAACAGTAGTAACAGTAGTAACAACAGTAGTAACAGTAGTAACAACAGTAACAACAGTAGTAACAGTAGTAACAACAGTAGTAACAGTAGTAACAACAGTATTACCAGTAGTAACAACAGTATTAACAGTAGTAACAACAGTAGTAACAACAGTAGTAACAACAGTAGTAACAACAGTAGTAACAGTAGTAACAACAGTATTAACAGTAGTAACAACAGTAGTAACAACAGTAGTAACAACAGTAGTAACAGTAGTAACAATAGTAACAACAGTAGTAACAACAGTAGTAACAACAGTATTAACAGTAGTAACAACAGTAGTAACAACAGTATTAACAGTAGTAACAGTATTAACAGTAGTAACAACAGTATTAACAGTAGTAACAACAGTAGTAACAACAGTATTAACAGTAGTAACAACAGTAGTAACAACAGTATTAACAGTAGTAACAACAGTATTAACAGTAGTAACAACAGTAGTAACAACAGTATTAACAGTAGTAACAACAGTAGTAACAACAGTATTAACAGTAGTAACAACAGTAGTAACAGTAGTAACAGTAGTAACAATAGTAACAACAGTAGTAACAACAGTATTAACAGTAGTAACAATAGTAGTAACAATAGTAACAGTAGTAACAGTAGTAACAACAGTAGTAACAACAGTAGTAACAGTAGTAACAACAGTAGTAACAGTATTAACAGTAGTAACAACAGTAGTAACAACAGTAGTAACAACAGTAGTAACAACAGTAGTAACAATAGTATTAACAACAGTAGTAACAATAGTATTAACAGTAGTAACAATAGTAACAACAGTAGTAACAGTAGTAACAACAGTATTAACAGTAGTAACAACAGTAGTAACAACAGTAGTAACAACAGTAGTAACAACAGTAGTAACAGTATTAACAGTAGTAACAACAGTAGTAACAGTAGTAACAATAGTAACAACAGTATTAACAGTAGTAACGACAGTATTAACAGTAGAAACAGTATTAACAGTAGTAACAGTAGTAACAGTAGTAACAACATTATTAACAGTAGTAACAACAGTAGTAACAACAGTAGTAACAGTATTAACAGTAGTAACAACAGTAGTAACAGTAGTAACAATAGTAACACCAGTATTAACAGTAGTAACAACAGTATTAACAGTAGAAACAGTAGAAACAGTAGTAACAGTAGTAACAGTAGTAACAGTAGTAACAACATTATTAACAGTAGTAACAACAGTAGTAACAACAGTAGTAACAGTATTAACAGTAGTAACAACAGTAGTAACAGTAGTAACAATAGTAACAACAGTATTAACAGTAGTAACGACAGTATTAACAGTAGAAACAGTATTAACAGTAGTAACAGTAGTAACAGTAGTAACAACATTATTAACAGTAGTAACAACAGTAGTAACAACAGTAGTAACAGTATTAACAACAGTAGTAACAACAGTAGTAACAATAGTAACAAACAGTATTAACAGTAGTAACAACAGTATTAACAGTAGAAACAGTAGTAACAGTAGTAACAGTAGTAACATTATTAACAGTAGTAACAACAGTAGTAACAACAGTAGTAACAACAGTAGTAACAGTAGTATTAACAGTAGTAACAACAGTAGTAACAACAGTATTAACAGTAGTAACAACAGTAGTAACAACAGTATTAACAGTAGTAACAACAGTAGTAACAACAGTATTAACAGTAGTAACAACAGTAGTAACAGTAGTAACAGTAGTAACAATAGTAACAACAGTAGTAACAACAGTATTAACAGTAGTAACAATAGTAGTAACAATAGTAACAGTAGTAACAACAGTAGTAACAACAGTAGTAACAATAGTAACAACAGTAGTAACAACAGTAGTAACAACAGTAGTAACAACAGTAGTAACAACAGTAGTAACAATAGTATTAACAGTAGTAACAACAGTATTAACAGTAGTAACAGTAGTAACAGTATTAACAGTATTAACAGTAGTAACAGTAGTAACAACAGTAGTAACAGTAGTAACAATAGTAACAACAGTATTAACAGTAGTAACGACAGTATTAACAGTAGAAACAGTATTAACAGTAGTAACAACATTATTAACAGTAGTAACAACAGTAGTAACAACAGTAGTAACAACAGTAGTAACAACAGTAGTAACAGTATTAACAACAGTAGTAACAGTAGTAACAATAGTAACAACAGTATTAACAGTAGTAACAACAGTATTAACAGTAGAAACAGTATTAACAGTAGTAACAGTAGTAACAGTAGTAACAACATTATTAACAGTAGTAACAACAGTAGTAACAACAGTAGTAACAACAGTAGTAACAACAGTAGTAACAGTAGTAACAACAGTAGTAACAACAGTAACAACAGTAGTAACAGTAGTAACAGTAGTAACAGTAGTAACAACAGTATTACCAGTAGTAACAACAGTAGTAACAACATTATTAACAGTAGTAACAACAGTAGTAACAACAGTAGTAACAGTAGTAACAACAGTAGTAACAACAGTAGTAACAACAGTAGTAACAACAGTATTAACAGTAGTAACAACAGTAGTAACAGTAGTAACAACAGTATTACCAGTAGTAACAACAGTAGTAACAACAGTAGTAACAACAGTAGTAACAACAGTATTAACAGTAGTAACAACAGTAACAACAGTAGTAACAACAGTAGTAACAACAGTAGTAACAACAGTATTAACAGTAGTAACAGCAGTAGTAACAACAGTAGTAACTCAGTAGTAACAGTAAACAGTAGTAACAACAGTAGTAACAGTTACCAGTAGTAACAACAGTAGTAACAACAGTAGTAACAACAGTAGTAACAACAGTAACAGTAGTAACAACAGTAGTAACAACAGTAGTAACAACAGTATTACCAGTAGTAACAACAGTAGTAACAACAGTAGTAACAACAGTATTACCAGTAGTAACAACAGTAGTAACAACAGTATTACCAGTAGTAACAACAGTAGTACACCAATTTAGTAGTAACAGTAGTAACAATAGTAACAACAGTAGTAACAACAGTATTAACAGTAGTAACAATAGTAGTAACAATAGTAACAGTAGTAACAACAGTAGTAACAACAGTAGTAACAATAGTAACAACAGTAACAACAGTAGTAACAACAGTAGTAACAACAGTAGTAACAATGGTATTAACAGTAGTAACAAAATTTAACAGTGGTAACAGTAGTAACAGTATTAACAGTATTAACAGTATTAACAGTAGTAACAGTAGTAACAACAGTAGTAACAGTAGTAACAATAGTAACAACAGTATTAACAGTAGTAACGACAGTATTAACAGTAGAAACAGTATTAACAGTAGTAACAACATTATTAACAGTAGTAACAACAGTAGTAACAACAGTAGTAACAGTAGTAACAACAGTAGTAACAGTATTAACAACAGTAGTAACAGTAGTAACAATAGTAACAACAGTATTAACAGTAGTAACAACAGTATTAACAGTAGAAACAGTATTAACAGTAGTAACAGTAGTAACAGTAGTAACAACATTATTAACAGTAGTAACAACAGTAGTAACAGTAGTAACAACAGTAGTAACAGTAGTAACAACAGTAGTAACAACAGTAGTAACAACAGTAACAACAGTAGTAACAACAGTAGTAACAGTAGTAACAGTAGTAACAGTAGTAACAACAGTATTACCAGTAGTAACAACAGTAGTAACAACATTATTAACAGTAGTAACAACAGTAGTAACAACAGTAGTAACAGTAGTAACAACAGTAGTAACAACAGTAGTAACAACAGTAGTAACAACAGTATTAACAGTAGTAACAACAGTAGTAACAGTAGTAACAACAGTATTACCAGTAGTAACAACAGTAGTAACAACAGTAGTAACAGTAGTAACAACAGTATTAACAGTAGTAACAACAGTAGTAACAACAGTAGTAACAACAGTAGTAACAACAGTAGTAACAACAGTAGTAACAACAGTATTACCAGTAGTAACAACAGTAGTAACAACAGTAGTAACAACAGTATTACCAGTAGTAACAACAGTAGTAACAGTAGTAACAACAGTAGTAACAACAGTAGTAACAACAGTAGTAACAACAGTATTACCAGTAGTAACAACAGTAGTAACAACAGTAGTAACAACAGTATTACCAGTAGTAACAACAGTAGTAACAACAGTATTACCAGTAGTAACAACAGTAGTACACCAATTTACTTACAAATTGACCTGTTGCCAAATCCCTCTATTTGACTACTGCACTGTACTATTCCTCATGTGATAGAGGATAGTATAAAATGCAATGGGCAAATGATAGGGCCTACATTTGGAAACAGGTTCCCTTATTGATAAAGGAACTAAAATAGAGTTTGAGGAACTATCTCCCCGTGTTAATGCAGGGGATTGCATTCTCTATTACTATATTACCAGGGAACAGATATCAATTTATAATTTGCAGCCACTCAGACGTAATTACAGTCTGTTAGTCTATCTGAAACATTAATAATTTTGCCTTTGTTTTCTCACACATTTTTCCGTGCTTACAAAGCATCCCTTTTTAGAGAAACAACAATAGGATGTGCCGAGGGTCTATTAGGGCTGTTCTGTATGCAGTCCCTGGGCTTGTCTGGTCTTTTGTGCCATTCCTCACCACAGAGCTATGGGCTATGCTTTTAATTTCCTCAACCATAACAAAGTGATGCCTCCAGCCTGCCCTGTGGCTACATAATAAGCAGTTTTCATGACCACTCCATTTTTAGGAGATTTTATTTATTTTTCTGGCAACCATTTTTGTTTTTACAGCTTTTTTGTTACATATACATTTCACATACATTACATTTTGGACAGATAATACTCAGACATCTACAACCCTCTGCTACTCTCAGCCCATCCCAGCCTCTTTCGATTTCCATGTGCCACATATTTTAACCTCTACAGGCACTGGGGCAGTATTCGGAAGTTTGGAGAGTCTGGCGTGCCCAAAGTAAAATGCCTGCCACTCAGGCCCAGAAACTAGGATATACGCATTCTTAGTACTATTGGATAAAAACACTCTGAAGTTTCTAAAACTGCTAAAATAAAGTCTGTGAGTATTACCGAACTGATATGGCAGGTAAAAACCTGAGGAATTTCTGTCAGGATTTTTTTTTTTGTGTGACATGCCCTCACTTTCAATGTCTGCCTATGGGATTCTCTGTAAAATAGGACCCAGGTTGCAGTACCTATGGCTTCCACTAGATGTCAACAGTCTTTAGACAAGGTTTCATGCGTTTATCATGGAAGATCACAGAATAGAAGAAGAGTTTGTAAGAGGAGTGAGGAAGTCACTTGAGTTTTTTGTGCGCGCGAGACCGCGTGCTCGTTCCTCTGAATTTTTCTTTTCTACCGTCTAGGATACTATCCGTGTGAAATATAATCATTAATATACATAGAAGTGTACCTAAGGATACATTATAAATGATGTTCGATTTGTTTGGGCAAAGTTGATAGGTATAATTTGAACGCTTTCTCTTCACTGTTCAATGGGCGAGTAGACTGTGGATTTTCTGAACATAACGCGCCAACCAAACTGAGATTTATGGATATAAACAATGAGCGCCCCAATGACCCTTAAGAGGTTTTAAGTGTGCTGTGATGTCTTACATGGATTTTGAACCTTTTTAATTACATAGTATCCATAGATTGTATGTTAAAGTTGAATATTTTTCCTAAGAGTATTATTATTATATTGTTGATTGACTGACCATTACTGCTATTTGTAGGGTCCATTTTAAAAGATTGTGATTTTTCAGCCATTCCTGAACCTGTGACCAGGAACAACCTACATGGGGACAATACCAGAATAAATGAGACTGTTATATACCCCATGTACTGTATATAACAGTCTGTTGGTGGCCAAAATGTTGTATCATAATTTAAATAGAAAAATTAAGTGTTGAAACAAGCGTTGTTTTGTGTATCAATTCATACAGTATATAACGCGCCATGGAATTGGTACATCGAACATTTCTTCCCAGCTATTTTGCAACCTGTATGGCGTAGCTGTAAAAAAATATTTGTCTTCAAAGGAAACTGGTATATTTTTCAATTTATGCCCATCTTTTTAGGCCAATTTTGGTCTTTAAAAATGGTCAAATTGCAGCCCTTTGTATCTCATCGTATCATTAGTGTGAATGTGTTCCATTAAAATGGTGAAAAGAAACAAAAATAGCTTCTTAGCAAGAGCAATATTTCTAGCAAGAATTTTGCTAGGACTGTCTGGGAGTTGTCTGAGTGCGGAGGGGAAAACTGAAAACTAGCTGTTATTGGCAGAGAGGTTTTGGAACTCTCTTTCTTGTAATTTCTCGCGGTCTTTTCAAACAGCTCTTACACTAAAAAGGGCCTTATCATAATTTAACAGTATTATTCCAACCTCATTGTGTGGAAATATATACAAAACACAGGTACAAATCTAGTTTTTGACTGCACTGGGCCTTGAATATATGTCAGACAAACCAGTTCCCTACCTTCTCCCCCTTCCACTTGCCGCCTCCTTATTTGCAGTAATGCTGCAATCAGTAGGTTGTAACTTTGGATCGAGAAAACATTCCGATATATTTTCGATAGATGCATGGTCTGACACAAATCCACCATTCCTATCCATAATATCAGTAATAAAATACAATACATTCAAAATAAAATCCACAAAGAATGTTTTTTTTAATACATTTTTTTTTATCAATCAGTATATTTGAGTTTAAACCATATGTTGTTGTTCTGTCTTTTCCGGAGGATAAAATGTAAATTGTAACCAGTTTTGTATGGTTTGTTTACGAAGGGCGATACTTTGAACAAAGGTTTCATTTTCAACTAACCAAAAAATGTGAAGTTTTCATCTGTATAAAAAAGGAAAATTGTTGAACAAAGGATGAACCTCTCTTAGTAATCTACTGGAGTACCAGTTTGTGCCTAAATATAACTTACGTATGAGTGAAGCTTGTAGTGAGAGGTTCAATGCTCTTAATATATAATAATTGTATCTTTGTGTAGCATAAGATCTATCAAATCATTTAACGTGCACTCAAAAACACAAACATTGAAACAATTCTAAAAATGTACCTGCAATAGAGCATTCTGGGAAATATGATAATGATGGCCGTGGCTTTTGAGACTGACGTATCTTTATATTCAAAATATTGGGTAAAACATTTGACCGTTACATTAGATTATCCGCTCATGTCTCCTAAAAGCTACCGAATAGTGCCATGTGAGATCATTACGTGTACCTCTGAAGGTAGATTGTGTGTATTTTTATATTTTCGGTAACAGTACCTTCTTTTTTTTGTTTTCTGAGAGTGTACACACATTTCCTGGTAAGACAGACCTCCCTTTTCAGCATGCAGTGCACTTCAGCACCATCCACGCGAGAATGAGCGCACAGAAGAGGGAAAGAGTAGTTATTAATCTCCTACGCACATTAAACCTATAACTGAAGCACATAATATACATCCATACACCTTCCTGTACACACAGATCATATAGTATAATTGATAGTAGATCCATAAATGGCAGGTTCCTGTCAAGGCATGTTGAGTGGATCCACAACAAACAAAAACACAAGGCTAAGAGTAAATCTTCTTCAGTTACCGTCTGTTTTAAACATGTCAACAGAAAGGACCACACACACACACACACTCACTCTCTCTCTTTAGTATTAGTTAACAGTTTGTTGATTCATTTCCGTTCAACGTGTGGTTTTTGCCCACAGCTTCCTGCTTGCAAAGTAACCACAAGCATATTGAAGGTAGTCTCTGTTGAATTCTTAGTTTCCCAGCGCTGCCCCTACCAAGTCATAGAGGTGTGGTAAACTGGCAATGATCCACCTTGACCGAAGGGCATCCCCGGTGATATCCACTGAGAGGGGGCCCCAAAAACTGCAGTCATTTAACTTACTGCTCTGTATCTGTGTGTAGTGTATATATCAGGTTACTCCTATACAGTAGCAGAAATAACATACCTACCTCTTATCCTCTCTGGTCTCCTTCCTGGGTTAAGTTGGGTGGGCGTCTTCAGTGTGGCTACATCTGGGAAGGGAGGTGGAGGCTATGGAGTCTCTGGTCCAATTCAGGAAGTGTTACTGTGTTATTATGAAGTTGTTACTGTAGGCCCTCTTTCTGTAACTGTAAAACAAAAACAGAAAAGCTGTGTAGAAAGTCAACATGTGAACTTTGAAACCTCATAGCTTTTTTTTATTTAACCTTTATTTAACCAGGCAAGTCAGTTAAGAACAAATTCTTATTTTACAATGACGGCCTAGGAACAGTGGGTTAACTGCCTTGTTCAGGGGCAGAACAACAGATTTTTACCTTGTCAACTCGAAGATTCGATCTTGCAACCTTTCGGTTACTAGTCCAACGCTCTAACCACTAGGCTAGCTGATTGAAAGTAGATCTGATTAGCCAATTGTTATCCTGATGGGACTGTTGACATAGTTTATATGCAAAGGAGAATTCACAAAAACGTATCAACTCTACACAGTAAAGGGTTGTTTTTGTAGGTCAAGCATTCACCACAGGTAGTGTGTGTGTGTTGCATAACGAGGCTCAAGTAGAACACATTTTACAACATACACTACATGTATGTGGACACCTGGTCTTCAAACATTTCATTCCCAAAAAATCATGGGCATTAATATGGAGTTGGTCCCCCTCCTTTGAGCCTGGAACATTGCTGTGGGGGACTTGCTTCCATTCAGCCACAAGAGCATTAGTGAGGTCGGGCACTGATGTTGGGGGATTAAGCCTGACTCGCAGTCTGCGTTCCAATTCAAGTCAAAATATGGGGTTGAGGTCAGTCTAGTTCTTCCACACCAATCTCAACAAATCATTTCTGTACGGACCTAGCTTTGTGCACGGGGGGGTATTGTCATGCAGAAACAGGAAAGGGCCTTCACCAAACTGTTTCCACAAAGTTGGAAGCACAGAATCGTCTAGAACGTCATTGTATGCTGTAGCGTTAAGATTTCTCTTCTCATGGGCCTAGCCTGAACCATGAAAAACAGCCCTAGACCATTACTCCTCCACCAAACTTTAGTTGCCACTATGCATTGGGGCAGGTAGCGTTCTCCTGGCATCCACCAAACCCCGATTAGTCCGTTAGACTGCCAGATGGGGAAGCGTGATTCATCACTCCAGACAACGCGTTTCCACTGCTCCAAAGTCCAATGGCGGCCAGCTTTAAATCACTCCTGTCGATGCTTGGCATTGCGCATGGTGAACTAAGGCTTTTGTGAGGCTGATCTGCCATGGAAATCCATATCATGAAGCTCCCGACGAACAGTTATTGTGCTGATGTTGCTTCCAGAGGCCGTTTGGAGTGAGTGTTGCAACCGAGGACAGAGGAATTTGACACGCTACGTGCTTCAGCACGCGGCCGTCACGTTCTGTTATTTTGTGTGGACTACCACCTCGCAGCTGAGCCGTTGTTGCTCCGAGACATTTTCACACTTAATAAAAAGCACTTACAGTTGATAGGTGCAGCTCTAGCAGGGCAGAAATGTTACGAACTGACTTGTTGTAAAGATGGCATTCTATGACGGTGCCACGTTGAAAGTCACTGAGCTCTTCAGTAAGGCCCATTCTACTGCTAATGTTTGTCTATGGAGATTGCATGGCTGCGTGCTCGATTTCATACACCTGTCAGCAATGGGTGTGGCTGAAATAGCCTAATCCACTCGTTTAAAGTGGTGTCCACATACACAATATATACAAAAGTATAATTCATGACAAACAGGGTGCAGACTGCCCAGAATAAACACGACAGGAGTCTCCAAAACGAACAAATTAATTATTTATTTCAAACTAAACAATGGAAATCCGTAACATAATTCTAAATAGTGTTAAAATACAATACATCCACATAAAACAAATCAACAGTACTCATCTTATTCTGTAATGAGCTGTGAGTGAAAGCACTGTCAGCTAAGAGCCTTTCAGAAGTGGTAAGCAATTGAAACGGAAGAAAGAAAAAAAGTCAGAAATTGAGTAAAACAGGGAGGGACTATATGAACGTGATTTAAGATACAGTGTACCAAATTCATGTCCGACCGTCTATCTATATATATAATATCTTTGATAACCCTTTTATAGCAGTAATGGACCATCACAACGTATGGCAGAGCAAAGACGATGTCAAAACACATTACTGAAATAGAGTTCTCTTTGTAGATTAATCTGTCCTCCCTCCCAAAATAAGTAGCTCTTCAGTCATTTGAGTATGTTCCATAATTACCATGTTTGCCAGAGAGGGAGAGCCTGCTGTTTAGGCCCGGGACACAGAGTCAAGGAGGAGTGCTACTAATTAAACACTGTGGAAGGGATACTTACTAGTGTGTGTGTGTGTCATCTGTGCTGCACTGTGCAGTACACTCACCATAGGAACAAGCAACATCTGGCCTGCCTGCAGCACTCATGGAAGCACAACACCGACAACCACTAGAGAACCAGGCCTACAACCTTCTCAGACAGGACTCAACATGATCATTTTACCCTCGCAGGGGCATCATGCGCTTCTCACGAAGACAATCTGGGTTTTCTATACAGCACAATGAGACAGACGTCCATTCTGAGTGAGTAGATTTTGTTAAGACACACAGCAAGGACTGTAGATGTGAACTGCAGGACAAAAGGGTAAGTGGATTGGTTGGCAACAGTTCTCGTTTCCTAAATTTCTCTCAAAGATGCTGTGTGGATTCACAGATCCAGGCTGGGAATTCAGTTGTTAAGACTAGAGCAGTGGTTTTCAAACCTCTCCTCGGGGGACCCCAACTTTTCAAAATGTTGTTGTAGCCCTTAACTTGCTCACCTGAATCACCTAGTCAAGGGATTGATGATTAGATAACAAGAGCTCCGAGACAGGCTCTGGAATAGTTCAAATACATGGAAGGGAGTCCCCAAGGAGAGGTCCGGGATCCACTGGTAGAGGGCTGTGATATGTGGTTGTCCCATCTAGCTATCTGGAGATGAATGCACTAAGTCACTCTGGATAAGAGTGTCTGCTAAATGACTACAATGTAAACGTTAAAGAACATGAAAAATACAAACAACTCCACCACGCACAAACATAAAAATATAAATTTTTCCCAGTTCTCTCAGAACTATAATAGTTTTCACTTTGTTCATGGCTAACACACATTTTGTCACCACTGACTCTCCATTAACATGTTGACCATGCATGATCTTACCTCTGTGTACTACTAACATATTTCAGGATAAAATGTGCTAACATCACAAATCCATCTACAGTGCATTGAGAAAGTATTCAGACCCCTTGACATTTTTCCACATTTTGTTACGTTAACAGCCATATTCTAAAGCGGATTTAATAAATACAAATCCTCATCTACACACAACACCCCATAATGAAATCACAATACCCCATAATGCAGTGCATCCGGTTTCCATTGATCATCCTTGAGATGTTTCTACAATTTGATTGGAATCCACCTGTGGTAAATTCAATTGATTGGAACCTGATTTGGAAAGGCACACACCTGTCTATGTAAGGTCCCACAGTTGACAGTGCATGTCAGAGCAAAAACCAAGCCATGAGGTCGAAATAATTCTCTGTAGAGCTCCGAGACAGGATGGTGTCGAGGCACAGATCTGGGGGAAGGGTACCAAAATATTTCTGCAGCATTTAAGGTCCCCAATAACACAGTGGCCTCCATCATTCTGAAATGGTGGAAGCTAGGAACCACCAAGACTCCTGGCCAAACTGAGAAATCGGTGGAGAAGGTCCTTCGTCAGGGAGGTGACTAAGAACCGGATGGTCACTCTGACAGAGGTCTAGAGTTCCTCTGTTGAGATGGGAGAACCTTCCAGAAGGACAACAGTCTCTGCAGCACTCCACCAATCAGGCCTTTATGGTAGTGGCCAGACAAAGCCAATCCTCAGTAAAAAGGCACATGACAGCTCGCTTGGAGTTAGTCAAAAGGCAACTGGTCTGATGAAACCAAGATTGAACTCTTTGGCCTGAACGCCAAGCGTCATGTCTGGAGGAAACCTGGCGCCATCCGTACGGTGAAGCATGGTGGTGGCAGCATCATGCTTTGGGGATGTTTTTCATCAGCAGGGACTGGGAGACTAGTCAGGATCGAGGGAAATATGAACGGAGCGAAGTACAGAGAGATCCTTGATGAAAACCTGCTCCAGAGCAATCAGGACCTCAGACTGGGGTGAAGGTTCACCTTCCAACAGGACAACAACCCTAAGCACACAGCCAAGACAACGCAGGAGTGGCTTCGGGACAAGTCTCTGAATGTCCTTATGTGACCCAGCCAGAGCCCAGACTTGAACCCGATCGAACATCTCTGGAGAGACCTGAAAATAGCGGTGCAGCCATGCTCTCCATCCAACCTGACAGAGCTTGAGAGGATCTGCAGTGAAGAATGGGAGAAACTCCCCAAATACAGGTGTGCCAAGCTTGTAGCGTCATACCCAAGAAGACCCGAGGCTGTAATCACTGAGAAAGGGTGCTTCAACAAAGTACTGAGTAAAGGGTCTGAATACTTATGTAAATGCGATGTTTTGTATATTTAATAAATGTGCAAAAATTTCTAAAAACCTGTTTTTGCTTTGTCATTATGGGGTATTGTGATGTCATTATGGGGTATTGTGATGTCATTATGGGGTATTGTGATGTCATTATGGGGTATTGTGATGTCATTATGGGGTATTGTGTGTAGATTGATGAGGGGGGAAAAAAAACATTTAATACATTTTATAATAAGGCTGTAACGTAACAAAATGTGGAAAAAGTCAAGGGGTCTGAATACTTTCCAAATGCACTGTATATTAGACCCCAGACAACAAGATACAAAACATTAAAATGCTCACCTCTTTAAATAACAGAATGGCACTTTGGAAAACAAACAAATCTATATGGTTTCCTGTTATGTTCAAAATAACTACACCACACAGCAGTAATACAGTATATGGCTACTTTATTTACATGACCAAGTATCAATTGAATTGTGTGTTGGTGGTGACTGTTCTTTGAAAAGTGAAAGGCAAGACTAAAGATACACATGTGGTGTATAAAAGTGTGCCCACGGCAACCAATAGAGACGATCCTGACTAACACCGGCATGCTCTGCTGGTCACATTGAAAGTACACCGTAAAAATGAAACAAAATATTACGATTTCTCTACATAACCATGTTGACATTATGCCCAACCATTAACATACAAGACATCATCTGTAACCCGATGGCTGTAGGGTCAAATCAAAAATTATTTGACACACGCTTTGTAAAACAACAGGTGGTAGACTAACAGTGAAAATACTTACTTAAATCTACCCCCACCCCTGTTATTTACGAAGCATGTTACAATTAACATTTGATTAGCCTACACAATGTTCAAGTTAAACTTATCCATAAATACTAAATATTTCAGTGTAATTATACAAATATCTTGATGGTGTGGCAAGTGACAATTAGCGTTTTCAAACTTCTATAGCTTGAAAACTCGATTGCTGCATTGCAAAACATTTTGGGACTGTATCGGCAGTGGACTAATGAAACAAAACGCCAAAAATATCATTTTGGCGTGGAATTGACCTTCAAGTCAAACCTCTTGACAGAAACTTGATGAATTAAAAGGTTATCATGCCTGTAAAATGTCTATTCCCGAAGCGCTTCATATTGTAAGCTCACTCTCAATATCATGTTAGCGGATGAGGCATCTCTGTCATGTACAGTGTGTGTTCTCTATGCCCATTGGACAGACTGAAAAGCTGACCTATGACCCAGCATTAAGAAGACAGACAGAATATTTATAGATGCTGATCCACACATTATACCAGTCTGTCAGCTGGACAATGGCTTCACCGTGAGGCAGCAGGTCAGATCGCCTTTCAGTTTAGATACAAGGCAGCAGGTCAGATCGCCTTTCGGTTTAGATACAAGGCAGCAGGTCAGATCGCCTTTCGGTTTAGATACAAGGCAGCAGGTCAGATCGCCTTTCAGTTTAGATACAAGGCAGCAGGTCAGATCGCCTTTCAGTTTAGATACAAGGCAGCAGGTCAGATCGCCTTTCAGTTTAGATACAAGGCAGCAGGTCAGATCGCCTTTCGGTTTAGATACAAGGCAGCAGGTCAGATCGCCTTTCGGTTTAGATACAAGGCAGCAGGTCAGATCGCCTTTCAGTTTAGATACAAGGCAGCAGGTCAGATCACCTTTCAGTTTAGATACAAGGCAGCAGGTCAGATCGCCTTTCGGTTTAGATACAAGGCAGCAGGTCAGATCGCCTTTCGGTTTAGATACAAGGCAGCAGGTCAGATCGCCTTTCGGTTTAGATACAAGGCAGCAGGTCAGATCGCCTTTCAGTTTAGATACAAGGCAGCAGGTCAGATCACCTTTCAGTTTAGATACAAGGCAGCAGGTCAGATCGCCTTTCGGTTTAGATACAAGGCAGCAGGTCAGATCGCCTTCGGTTTAGATACAAGGCAGCAGGTCAGATCGCCTTTCAGTTTAGATACAAGGCAGCAGGTCAGATCACCTTTCAGTTTAGATACAAGGCAGCAGGTCAGATCGCCTTTCGGTTTAGATACAAGGCAGCAGGTCAGATCGCCTTTCGGTTTAGATACAAGGCAGCAGGTCAGATCGCCTTTCAGTTTAGATACAAGGCAGCAGGTCAGATCGCCTTTCAGTTTAGATACAAGGCAGCAGGTCAGATCGCCTTCGGTTTAGATACAAGGCAGCAGGTCAGATCGCCTTTCGGTTTAGATACAAGGCAGCAGGTCAGATCACCTTTCGGTTTAGATACAAGGCAGCAGGTCAGATCGCCTTTCAGTTTAGATACAAGGCAGCAGGTCAGATCGCCTTTCGGTTTAGATACAAGGCAGCAGGTCAGATCGCCTTTCAGTTTAGATACAAGGCAGCAGGTCAGATCGCCTTTCAGTTTAGATACAAGGCAGCAGGTCAGATCGCCTTTCGTTTTAGATACAAGGCAGCAGGTCAGACCATATAAATATAATAACGTCGAATAACGTTGAATTAGTCCGATGCTATTTTACCGCTCAGCCTTAACAACAGTCTTCTACCTATAGCTGACATTCTGCTGGTTAAATGAACAGCTGACAGAGACAGAGCAAATATATCCAGGTTTCACCGTAGTGCACAGGAGCAGTAACATCACCCGACACCATAAAAATGGAACAACATCTTTAAAACTAACATACTCTTGGTCTTTGAGATTACAGTATATTCAAAATGAAACTACCAAAAGATCACAGCACACTCAATAGTGGATTTGAACAACAAAAATTGAACAAATGACTACATACTAATACGGCATAGTGTCTTAAGTTACTCTGTACATCTTGGATCGGTCCCAAAAAGCTACCTATTTCCTATACAGTGCACTACTTTGATCAGGGCCCATAGGACTCTACTTTTGCTCAAAGGTAGTGCACTATATAGGGAATAGTGCTTACGTCCCAAATAACACCCTAAGTCACGTGACTGGGCGGAAGGGAGGTACTGTACAAGAAAAACATTACTTCAAATGATTACACACTTTTTACACAGAACCACCCTACACACAAGTAGCGTACAGTATTTGGAGAAGGACAACAATCTCCCAGTTCACTTTCGCAATCAGACCCCTTTCTCATTTCCATAAAGAGAACAAATGAGACCACCATGTGTTGACTGGTGGGGTTATTTCAAACATCTGGAGTCTAACATACAGTAGTACGGGGCTGGATGGACCAAGCCCCTCAACCACATCTCTGATCAGAAAGGTGCAACATTACAGAACGCTATACATGTAATGTATAGATCTGCCATGACGGTTTGTCATGTAGAACTGTGAATAATGTCAGCTCTACACATTACATTTCTAGCTGCAACATGGTGAACATTTCGCTTCATTCAATAAACCCCAGCTCCATTTGGAATTAAATATCTGAAAGCACCCACCCCTCCCCTCCCAGACAACCTCAGCCGAGCCCCAACCTGTGGGCCTCCGTCCCCTCCCTCCTCGTCCCCTCGTCCTCCCTCCTCCTCCTCTCTCCTCGTCCTCCCTCCTCTCTCCTCGTCCTCCCTCCTCTCTCCTCGTCCTCCCTCCTCTCGGGTCGTCCTCCCTCCTCTCGGGTCGTCCTCTCTCCTCTCGGGTCGTCCTCTCTCCTCCCTCCTCGTCCTCTCTCCTCCCTCCTCTCGGGTCGTCCTCTCTCCTCCCTCCTCCCCATCTCCTCCTCTCGGGTCGTCCCCTCTCCCCTCCCCTCCTCTCCTCTCGGGTCGTCCTCTCTCCCTCCCCTCCCCTCTCCCCTCCCCTCGTCCTCTCTCCCCTCCCCTCCCCTCGGGTCGTCCTCTCTCCTCCCTTCCCTCCTCTCGGGTCGTCCTCTCTCCTCCCTTCCTTCCTCTCAGATCTTCTTGGGTCGTCCTCTCCCCAGGTGGTAGTAATAGAAGAGAGTGACCAGGAGGAAGAGCACCCGGCTGAGGAGGAGGAGGATGGCAGCATTGGGCAGCGAGCCCATCTCCACCAGGGTGACAGACGTAACTGCAACAAGACAGGGTTGAGACAACAGTAAAAAAATAAACACTCCCTATTTCACATAAAGAGACAGACTGACTGATAGATACAGTTGAAGTCGGAAGTTTACATACACCTTAGCCAAATACATTTCAACTCAGTTTTTCACAATTCCTGACATTTAAAATTCCCTGTCTTAGGTCAGTTAAAATAAAGTGGTGATCCTAAGAATGTGAAATGTCAGAATAATAGTGGAGAGAAGGATTTATTTCAGCTTTTATTTCTTTCATCACATTCCCAGTGGGTCAGAAGTTTACATACACTCAATCAGTATTTGGTAGCATTGCCTTTAAAAATTGTTTAACTTTGGTCAAACGTTTCGGGTAGCCTTCCACAAGCTTCCCACAATAAGTTGGGTGAATTTCGGCCCATTCCTCCTGACAGAGCTGGTGTAACCGAGTCAGGTTTGTAGGCCTCCTTGCTCTCACACGCTTTTTCAGTTTACCCACACATGTTCTATAGGATTGAGGTCAGGGCTTTGTGATGGCCACTCCCAATACCTTGGCTTTGTTGTCCTTAAGCCATTTTACAACAACTTTGGAAGTATGCTTGGGGTCATTGTCCATTTGGAAGCCCCATTTGCGACCAAGCTTCAACTTCCTGACTGATGTCTTGAGATGTTTCTTCAATATATCCACATCATTTTCCTACCTCATGATGCCATCTATTTTGTGAAGTGCACCAGTCCTTCCTGCAGCAAAGCACCCTCACAACATGATGCTGCCACCCCGTGCTTCACAGTTGGGATGGTGTTCTTCGGCTTGCAAGCCTCCCCCTTTTTCCTCCAAACATAACGATGGTCATTACGGCCAAACAGTTCTATTTTTGTTTCATCAGACCAGAAGACATTTCTCCAAAAAATACGATCTTTGTCCCCATGTGCAGTTGCAAACTGTAGTCGGGCTTTTTTATGGCGGTTTTGGAGCAGTGGCTTCTTCCTTGCGGAGCGGCCTTTCAGGTTATGTCGATATAGGACTAGTTTTACTGTGGATATAGATACTTTTGTACCTGTTTCCTCCAGCATCTTCACAAGGTCCTTTGCTGATGTTCTGGGATTGATTTGCACTTTGTGCACAAAAGTACGTTCATCTCTAGGAGACAGAACGCGTCTCCTTCCTGAGCGGTATGACGGCTGCGTGGACCCATGGTGTTTATACTTGCGTACAATTGTTTGTACAGATGAACGTGATACCTTCAGGCGTTTGGAAATTGCTCCCAAGGATGAACCAGACTAGTGGAGGTCTAAAAAAAAAAATGTATGAGGTCTTTACTGATTTCTTTTGATTTTCCCATGATGTCAAGCAAAGAGGTACTGAGTTTGAAGGTAGGCTTTGAAATGCATCCACAGGTACACCAATTGACTCAAATGATGTCAATTAGCCGATCAGAAGCTTATAAAGCCATGACATAATTTTCTGGAATTTTCCGAGCTGTTTAAAGGCACTGTCAACTTGGAAATGTGCTGAGCGGGCGAAAAATGAGTTTTAATGACTCCAACTTAAGTGTATATAAACTTCCGACTTCCAACTGTAGATGGATAAATGGCCGACACTCAGTCATGGAGATATAATCCCTCATCGGTAATAACTATGAAGAGCGATGAGACTTTTCAACAGCGGTAGCTGATCCAGACTCCAAACAGTACTACTGCGTCTCCAACACTGGAGGGAGCCGTTAGCGTATCCACAAATCGGAAGACGGTGGGCAGAATGGACAGCATGACGACATACAGCAGTAAGGTTCATTGAATAATAATATATACTGTAATAGGTTTGCAGCATAAGCATGGATTTATATATTAAATACCAATATGAAAGAATATATGTGATCTCACCTAAAAACTGGACAGCAAAATAGCATGCTTCACTGAGCAGAGTCCATTGAATGATGATCTTCTCTTGCGTATACACTCCATTCCACAAGATGAGGGACAGACCTGGAGGGGGGTCAGAGGTCATGGGTTATAGTTTAGTCCATTGAATGATGACCTTCTCTTGTATGTACAACCCATTCCACAAGATGAGGGATAGAATTGTGGGAGGAAATGCCATCGGTCAGAGGTTAGGGGTCAAAGAGGTCACGGGAGGGTGGAGACATTCCTATTCCAAATCTAAATAAACATCTTCCTTCACTGGGCATTCTTCATCAAGCTGAAAAATATACCCAGATCTTCCTTCACTGGGTATTCTTCACAAAGCTGAAAAATATACCCCCATCTTCCTTCACTGGGCATTCTTCATAAAGCTGAAAAATATACCCAGATCTTCCTTCACTGGGCATTCTTCCTAACACTTATCTACATAAGATATCTACAAATACCTAATTTCAGGGCTCATGTTATCATCCATAATCTAGAATCTAGACAGTGAGGCCAAGGGCAGGACTACCTCATTTGAGACCCCTGACCTCCAGGGGGTCTAATTTCCAGCTATTCTATACTTTTGCCATGGGAGATTGGGTTGGGGGCCCCCTAGAGGGAGGGAGGTTTTTGCCACGGGAGATTGAGTTGGGGGCCCCCTAGCGAGATCGCTCCATAATGACCTTAGAAGTCCCTGGTTAATTTCACTACTTCTCCATAATGACCAACTGGCAAGTGTCTTCACTGACATTTGAACCTCTCCCTGACCGAGTCTGTAATACCAACATGTTTCAAGCAGACCACCAGAGTCCCTGTGCCCAAGAATGCGAAGGTAACCTGCCTAAATGACTACCGCCCATAGCACTCACGTCAGTGGCAGGTAGGGGGGTGGCAGGTAGCCTAGTGGTTAGAGCGTTGGACTTGTAACCGGAGGGCTGCAAGTTCAAATCCCCGAACTGACAAGGTAAAAATCTGTCGTTCTGCCCTGAACAAGGCAGTTAACCCACTGTTCCCAGGCGCCAAGACGCGTGGATGTCGATTAAAGGCAGCCCCGCACCTCTCTGATTCAGAGGGGTTGGGTTAAATGCGGAAGACACATTTCGGTTGAAGGCATTCGGTTGTACAACTGACTAATAAGGGTGACTTTGACTTTGACTTTGACTTTAGCACTCACGTCAGTAGCCATGAAGTGCTTTGAAAGGCTGGTCAAGGCTCACATCAACGCCATCATCCCGGAAACCGTAGACCCACTTCCAATTCACATACCGCCCCAACAGATCCACAGATGATGCAATCACAATCCACACTGCCCTTTCCCACCTGGACAAAAATGCTGTTCATTGACTACAGCTTGGCGTTCAATACCATAGTGCCCACAACGCTCATCACTAAGCCAAGGACCCTGAGATTAAACGCCTCCCTTTGCAACTGGATCTTGGACTTCCTGACAGGCCGCCCCCAGGTGGAAGTGGTAAGCAACAAATCGGCCACGCTGATCCTCAAACACCGGGCATCACTGGGGCCAAGCTTCCTGCTATCCAGGACCGATACAGTGCATTCAGAAAGTATTCAGACCCCTTGACTTATTCCACATTGTTACATTACAGCCTTATTCTAAAACAGATAAATAAATAAAAAATAAAAATGTATTCAGACCCTTTGCTATGAGACTCAAAATTGAGCTCAGGTGCTCAGGTGCATCCTGAGCACAAGCATCTCTGCAGCACTCCACCTATCAGGCCTTTATGGTAGAGTGTCCAGATGGAAGCCACTCCTCAGTAAAAGGCATATGACTGCCCGCTTGGAATGTGCCAAAAGGCACCTAAAGGACTCTGACCATGAGTAACACGATTCTCTGGTCTGATGAAACTAAGATTGAACTCTTTGGCCTGAATGCCAAGCGCCATGTCCAGAGGAAACCTGGTACCATCCCTACGGTGAAGCATGGTGGTGGCAGCATCATGCTGTGGGGATATTTTTCAGCAGCAGGGGCTGGGAGACTAGTCAGGATCGAGGGAAAGATGAACGGAGCAATTGAGCGCTCAGAGCTATCAGGACCTCAGACTGGGCAAAGGTTCATAGGACAACAACCCTAAGCACACAGTCAAGACAATGCAGGAGTGGCTTCGGGACAAATCTCTGAATGTCCTTTAATGGCCCATCCAGAGCCCGGACTTGAACCCAATCGAAAATCTCTGGAGAGACCTGAAAATAGCTGTGCAGCGACCCTCCCCATCCAACCTGACAGAACTTGAGAGGATCTTCACAGAAGAATGGGAGAAACTCTCCAAATACAGGTGTGCCACGTTTGTAGTGTCATACTCAAGAAGATGAGGCTGTAAAGGGTCTGAATACTTATGAAAATGTGATACAAATTTACAAAAGTAAAAATAAATAAATAAAGGTTTGCTTTGTCATTATGGGGTATTGTGTGTAGATTGATGAAGAAAAAAACTCCTAAATCCATTTTAGAACAAGGCTGTACCGTAACAAAATGTGGAAAATGTCAAGGGGTCTGAATACTTTCTGAATGCACTGTATATCAACGTTCTCAGGACCTTCTGAAATGTCCAAAATCAATTTCTAGGAAGGCCCAAACAATTGTCAAAGAGACCAGTCACCCAAGTCATTAACTAGTCACTTTACCCCTACCTACATGTACAAATTACCTCACCTAACCTGTACCCCTGCACATTGACGGTACCGATACCCCCTGTACATAACCTATTGTTATGTAATCTTATTGTGTTATTTTATATTAGAATTGTTTACTTTAGTATATTTAGTAAATGTTTTCTTAAGTATTTCTTCAAACTGCATTGTTGGTTAAGGGCTTTTAAGTAAGCATTTCACAGTAAGGTCTACACACTTGTGGTATTCAGCGCACGTGACAAAATACAACTTGATTTGATTCCATAATGACCTTAGTATTCCCAGGTTCCAACAGTGGGATTTATGTTAGTCTCACAGTAGGCTTGTTATGTAAACCTTAGAGAGATCTCTCTACTTTTCTGTCGATGGAGTCACAGTCGCCACAACCCGATTCAGAGACACAGACCTGGGTTCACTTTTTTTTTTTTGACAATTCCATTAGCAAAGCTCAATTAAGCATAGCTAAACTATTTTGAAAGAAAACAAATACTATTTGATTTTCATCTTCAATCCAATTTCTGATGGCGTGGAG